>BQNB010155757.1:0-15354 GCA_026074375.1 Tanacetum coccineum
AGGGTGTTGATCTACTTAAGGGCTCACAGGGCACAAATTTATATTCAATATCACTGGCATATACGATGCAATCCTCTCTAATATGTTTACTATTCAAGGCCTCTAAGACTAAATCTTGGTTATGGCATCATCGTTTGTCACACTTGAACTTCGGTATCATTAATCAACTGGCTAAAGAAGGTCTTGTCAAAGGATTGCCCAAATTGAAATACGAGAAAGACCACTTGTGTTCTGCGTGTTCATTAGGGAAGAGCAAGAAACATAGTCATAAACCCAAAGCTGAAGACAGTAACCAAGAAAAAACTATATTTGTTACACATGGATCTTTGCGGGCTAATGCGGGTAGAGAGTATTCATAGAAAGAAATATATTTTAGTCATTGTTGATGATTATTCAAGTTTTACATGAATGAAATTTTTACAATCAAATGATGAAACTCCTAAATTCGTAATTAAATATCTGAAGAAAGTACAAGGTATCCTTAATGCAACTATCAAAATCATTTGAATAGATAATGGGACAGAGTTTGTCAAGCAGACTTTGAGAAGCTACTATGAAGATGTTAGGATTACTCACCAAACTTTAGTTGCGAGAACTCCATAACAGAACAGAATTGTTGAAAGGAAAAACTAAACTTTAGTAGAGGCTGCTCGTACTATGTTGATATTTTCAAAGGCTCCATTGTTCTTATGGACAGAAGCAGTGACAACAGCTTGTTACACCAAAAACTGATCCCTGATTCGTACTCGACATAACAAAGCACCAAATGAGCTGTTGCATGACCGAAAACTAGATCTTAAAAATCTTCATGTCTTTAGTGCCTTGTGTTATGCATCTAATGATAGTGAAGATCTTGGAATGCTGAAACCTAAAACTAAGATAGGTATCTTCATTGGTTACTCTCTTACAATCAATACATACCGAATTTATAATAAAAAGAAAAGAATGATCATGGAAACACTTCATGTTAAATTTGATGAGCTGATAGTAATGGCTTCTGAACAATTCGGTTCAGGACCCAGGCCTTAAGTTTTGACTCCTGGATACATCAGTTCAGGACTCGTACAAAACCCTTCTTCTTCAACACCAAATGTTCCTCCTTCCAAGACAGACTAGGATATCTTGTTTCAACCACTATTTGATGAGTACTTTAATCCTTTCATGTCAAATTTGATGACTGATCCGGTAATGGCTTCTGACAATTCAATTCCAGGACCCGCCCTCAAATTATGACTCTGATACTTCATTCAACTCGCAAAACCCTTCTTCTTCAACACCAAATGTTCCTCCTTCCAAGACAGACTAGGATATCTTGTTTCAACCACTATTTGATGAGTACTTTAATCCTTCACCAAGTGTTGTATCTCATGTACTTCCCGCTGCTGCTCCATTAGCTGTTGATACAACTAGTACACCTTCATCAACCACAATTGATCAAGATGCACCATCTGTTAGTATTTTACAAACAATTCAGGAAAATGAAGCTCCAGTCATTCATCAAGGCGTTGAAGAAAAAATTCAAGGAAATTAAAATGCTCAATTTGATAATGCACCCCTCATCCATAATCTTACTCCAGACCTTAGTTATAAAGAATAATCTTTACAGGGTGTCATTCCATCAAATTTGCATCATCTCAACCAATAGTTTAATAATCTTTGAAAGTGGTAAAAGGATCACCCATTATACAATGTCATTGGCAATCCTTCTTGACCTATCTCGACAAGTCAACTATAAACCAATGCCATATGGTGCTACTTTGATGCACATGGTCATCCGATACCGTTCGATGGAAAATGGTCTGGTTGAGCTCTACTCTGTCAAACATCTTGCAAAAGAAGAGGAAGAGTGCTAGTGGAAATTCTTCATGTATCCTATGTAAATAATTAAATCTAAAAACTACAAAAAGATTTTCCATTTTTAGAAAATTTTTATAAAAATAAAATACAAAAATATAAAACAAGAAAAAGCAAATACAAAATTATAAAATATCAAAAAATATAAAAATATGTTTTCTTGACATGTCTTCTGGAATCGATAATATTTACGGCCTTAGAAATGTCATTCAACAATGACACGTGGTTGTAAATAAAGTTTGAACAGAAGTTCTAAATGTTATCAAAACATGTCATTGGCTTGCAGTTATTTCAGACTATAACCCGGTTTTAATCTTAAAGGCAAGTATATCGTCAAAAAGATAACTTGACCTCTTAACGGGAATTTAGTTTCTCAGGGATGATCTACTTCATGATCATGTAAATTCTTGTGTATACTTTGCTACACAACCCATGTTTTCTTAAGAAAAATAAGTGTATATTTCAGTGCATTTATTTTTTTCAAAAGAAGAGAAATCTTCTATAACATGAACAATTTGCTCAAAAAATATTGATTTTATAAATCATGCTCGGGTTAATCATTAGAAAAAGTGTTCTAATTAAATCAGAATCAGTTTTCGACATCACAAACATATTTTCAAGAAAATTCAGTCACTCGAATAAATTCAATAGATCTTTAAATAGTATACGGGTCTTTGTTCGAGAGGGAGAAAGTGTTTTCGATTTTTTATTCAACATGTCATGGAAATTATACGGAAATTTTTTTACCTTAACACATAATATTTTGAGGGGGAGTTAATTTATTTTAACTCCAAGGGCTTAAGTTTTCATAAGTTAAAAACTTTAGGGACTTAAATATAATTTTAAGGTTAGTGGCTTAGGCTTAAAACTACATTCGGTCAATATTGCCAGCATCCTATAGTTTTTAAAAGGCTTAGGATTGTTTGGAAATAATTACGTAGATTTAGAATCCTTGTAGTTGAAGATATGTTTCTGATTCAATTAAAGTCTCCCCGACCGGTTAATCACTAAGATTATTCTCAAAGAAGTAGTAAAATTTGATAATAGAGGTTCTCATAGGTATGATGGTTCCTTTAGATAGTCACTATCTTGCAGGAAGAAATGTGTACATCCGAGACTTAGTTGACTTAGTTGTTATCATTTTGGCTATTTAAAAGGTTTAATTGTCCACATTCGGGACTTAGTTGACTTTGGTGTTTTAATTTATATCATCTCTATCCTAAAGAACACTCTACATCTACTCAAGAAAGGATTTCTGGCTTGGGTGGGGAAGGGGAGCTAAGAAAGCTTCTAAGAGGACAATGACGCGACTGACCACTGATTGCTGCTTCGGACAGAGTGACAACATCGGTCGCTCTCGGTTTTTGTAAGTTTTAGGTCATGTCTCGTAAATCATCTTGTATACATGTAGTGTAACTTCATAAATATATAGTGTTCGAGTATAATTTTTCAAGAATTTTTCAATAAATTCAAAATCTTTCTAAATTGTGTACTCAACACTATAGCATACCCTTATTAATTGAGGATGAGCTAAGGAAATGTTCCACAAAAATAATGCAATAATCATCTTCTCCCAAGTGTTTTCAAATCTCAAATAGCCATTTTATTCCATTGATATCAAAAACATCATATGGTATGCAATTTTTTGAGGGGTGAAAATAGGACTAAAATGTAACATGATCGTTTTTTATTCAAGTGCGTCTCTTTCCTCCTTGTACAAAACTATTTTGAATCTCGATGCACATGTGTAGGGGGAGCATTTCTGAAAGATTAAACTATAAAAGTGCAAATGTTTTTATTTATATCACATGTACTTTGATTGATTTTCAAATGGTTTTATGGTTTCGATCTCTATACCCAACAACCCACTAATTCACGAAGGCGATGAAGTCATAAGGTGGTTAAAGTTAGGTATAAGTCCGATGATCCAACCAGATGCGGAGGGGATCTACCCTAGGGTATTCCTTTAGATATAAATAGAAGTCTTTAGGAAAGATAGAGTTGAATGAAAATAAGGGTAAAATGTCGACTAAGGCATGAGCTAGCACTGGAACAATCACAACATGGTACTAGTGATGACGTCTTGGTAAACATTAAAGGGGTTGAAGAATGAAAAAGAATTATAAAGATAAAGGGTGAAAAGAAAGAAGCCATCCTTACACTTAAGCAGAAACCGGGTTAATACATATGCTATCAGAATCACAAAGATGATTGCTGGTATTAAAGATAGTCATCATAGACCCAGTGATGCAATGCACAACCCTCCCTAGCACTCAAGGTCTCTCAAAAGATTCTTGTTTCATTTCTCACAGAGATAAATGTTGGGATTTATTAACTAGTTAAACCATTAACTACTAGTACGCAGCGGATGGATCTAACTTAGTATCATGAATTAACACATAAAATAAAGCAAGAAATACTTACCTCCTGATCTTGATCTTGAAAACAAAGTGGTTAAATTAGCACCTCTACGGTTGCTCATATAACACGTCAACCAAGTACGTCTAGATGCTAGTCTAGATCTCCACGAACCGAACACCTTGTGTATCTTTGTAACTTGTACCAAAAATACCCAAAACCCTAATTAGGGTTTTCACCAATTTCGGTTATACTAAAAATCAAACAAACCGAAACCCAAGTATGGGTTGTTGTAGTCGTCAAGCAAGGAGAACTAACCAAAAACCCTTGATTACTCTTGTGCTATGAGAAACAAAAGAGAAGCAAAAATAATCAAAACACCCTTGAGAGGGTGTCACCAAAATTCGGTGATGAGAAGGAACCGAAATTCCCTTGTGGGAATATTCAGCCGATTTTGGTGAGGGGAGAGGGAGAGAGAACTTTGGTGATGTGATTGTGATGAATGAATAATGAGGTCTAGGGTGGGGGTTTATATAGGCTCCCAACCCTAAAGCTTTGTGAACAAGAAAACATCTTTTCCTTATTTACACAATATACTTTCTTTATTCACATCACAATATCTTTACCATATCTCCAAAATTTGATCCAAAACCTTTCTAGAACCACTAGGGGGCCGGCCATCTATAGGGCACCCTTAGGGTTCGGGTTTTGTCCAATTTAGTCCATCGGTTTATTAATTTAAATGTTCGTTAAGTTAGTTATTACAAGTAACGGTAACTAACGACTATTTAAATATATTACGTAAAGTATTAAACGTACTCTTCGTGTCTTAACGTGTGTGCCCCCAATAGGCTCACGTATTCCTAATTGCATAACATGCGGATCCAACTAACATATTCCAACAGCTCCCACTTGGGAGTTAGAGTAGCAGACTGCTTTTATACCAACAATAGAAACGTCTAGCAACACTCTATTGTCATAAATTAGAAATACTTAAGATAAAGTTTCAAGAACAATCTCAGCTCAATGGTTATGTATTTCTTGCTAAATTTATCATCCTGTTGTTACAGATACAGTTAAAGCATGGATATGGATCCTAACTCATTCCATATAGTTTAACTATTTAGTTTCTCGTTATAGAAATAATTCAGATATACCAAATGTAATTAAGAATCATCTTGGATTACCCTTTAGGTACGACCATACAATTATTTGATTAATTTTGGAGAGGGCCCAATGGTATCTTTCTGCACATATCAAGTGGAGGAACAAATTTTTTGTTGACTACAAGTGTTGTGGATGCTGCTTCACATCACTTTCAAGAATAGCCTTTATAACTACCTTATTCAGGATAGCGTTTGACTTATAATTAAAATGTGATATTCACACATACAGAACTTGCTTGCATCTCAAGTCTAAGGATGATATCTTACTCATGACGAGGATCCAAAAGTAAATATCTGAAAGTTTAAGGTGTCCAATATGCATCCCTTGTGAATAACATGCGAGTTTGGTGGGAACCATCCATGTATAATAATACAACCAACAATCACATTTGCCTTAATGTAACAATATCCCATATTGTTACCTGACAATGGACATATTTAGAATAATAAAATTATTTAAGGATTAAACATGCAAATATAAGATAACAATTATTATATGTATGAATAACAAATACTATGTATCTTCATTCATCAGAAAATAAAAATTGTCTTTCAATCCCAATTATCCAAATACTAAAAACAGATATGCATGAGACTAATTAGCAAGTTGAAGTCTAATGTTTCTAAGATTCTCAACTATTTCTTTACAAGACAGCTAAATAGTCATCTAAGTAAACTTTCCAAATACTTGTTTCAAATTCACAAATTATGAAGAATTTGAATGATATGATGATTGTCGTATGTATATTTGCATACTATTGCAAGTATCATAGTATGGAAATATGACAGTACGTTTATGAGGTATTTGAAGTCACCAACATACTTATCTTAGACAGTCATCTTTACAGTTTATTAAAATATAAAGTATCCTTATTCTTTAATGTGTATTGCAACAATGCTCTTAGCTGAGCATATCTAGTTAGCAGATTTATCATAAATGATGAAATCATACTTCAACTAGAATTGATTATTCTCTAGCATCATGTGTACTCAAACAACACTATGCCTTATATAATTCATAAACATTTATTTTAATAGTCATCTAAATCACTCTCAATTAGTACTATTGTTAATAGTCATCTAAATACTCTCAATTAGATACTGTTGTTGTTAGCTCATCTTGCTCTTGTGCAAAAGTTACAACCAGTCTCATACACAATATAATATATACATGATGAATCCTTAGTTATAAACACAAGGTTGCCATCTATGTAACAAATTATATCAAGTGAAATCTACCATTTAAGACTTGCTTCAATGATATATTGCTTTGTGTTAGACTTAATTTACCACATATGTTTATTTAATAAACATTTATTCCAAGGTCGTTTGTTTTATTCTCTTAATTCTCAAGTGAAATTTCATTCCAACCTTAAGGATTAACATCTATCTTAGATGGAATGATACCTTCAATATGTTACACAACATATGAATTTTAAAGAAAAACATAGTGCTCCCACTTGATGTCAGGTGTAATCAGGAGTTATCTTAATTTAACCAATAATCATAATGTCATTAAACATAAGATCTCAGCTCCTAGATGCATGATCTAATCTACACTTGGATTCTATTATCTTGTATACTTTATAAAGATTATTTGAACTCATAAACCTTTTGATTATACACCGTCCTCGCAAAAGGTAATCATAAAGGAAAGAGTTATAAAACTTAATTGTCATGTTCCAAATACAGACTCATAACCCTTTTGATTACACACCGTCCTCACAAAGGTAATCATTAAGGAAAGAGTTATGAATCTTAATTTGTCATATTTGAGATTCAAGAAAACATGTATGACAATTAGTTATCTTTATATACAAATGTTTGTAGAAAATGAAAGATATCAATCATAGTAAATTGCTTGAATAAGATTAAAACTCTTATAATCAATCAGGCATTAATATGTATACAATTTTTCCCTTATGAGCCTTTTTTCAAAAGAAACTCATTCTAACCTCACATTTTAACTGTTTGGTGAAAGATCAATCAAGCTCAAAACATTGATTGTCTTTTAAGGACTGCATCTTTTCATTCATAATTCTAAGCCATTTATCAGATTTAAAACGTGATAATTCATCTTATTAGTTAGCAGGTTTACCATGACCCTTTAACTAAAATTCCTCAGCATTGAAACTAAAATATCACGTAATTGATGAGGTATCCTTGTGTATTTATGAATGAGAGTTACGTTATACTTTGGTTCGATATTTTCATGTTTAACCTTAGTATGACATCAGCAAGTGAATTTAGAAGGTTATGTATTTTGTTCTTGAATGTCTCCAAGATTTGAAGTAATGCTCCTGAAAACATATTCCGCGACCTATTTTTAGGGGTGTTACATCTATAGATTCTTCCACTTACTTTTCTAAGTAAAGATAATTCTCTAAATACCAAGTATTTAAGCAGCAACAAATTGTTCTTAATTGGGAAACACAAAACACATTTTACAGTTCTCATCTCTAGCTTGTTAATAATATGCTTCATAAGATATTAACAAATTTTAGAACTTTAATCAAGACATAATGGGATTTCACCCAATCCATAAATAGATATTGTCTTGAATACCTTCTAGGTTGGAACTATATTGAGTGTATCCATGACACACGCAAATTTCTAACCTTGATAGATTTTGGAGGTAGAGCAATTAAAGTTATCAGAAATCAAACGATATGAATACAGTTTGTTTCAACACATTAGACATACCATAATAATGTGGTATTCTATGAGTATTGGAATTGTGAGACTACATCAGAATTCCTTAGATAACTTAATTCTCTTTGGATCAAATACTTGTCAATTGGGTCGAGCCAAATTGAATACAAAGTATTTTAAAACCAAGTGCATGCTATAACGTATATTTCTTTGAATAGTACAATAACTCTATGTTCATGTGTTTCAGGAAAACAGAACATGTCAAGTATACGTTACAAGTCTTTGATGATTCAAGGACTTTATGTTCATGTCTTAAGGAGACATAACAAGTTTACTACTTACTTCATGTTACGAGTCATTGATAAAATCAAGGACTTTATAATTATGTCTCAATAAGCAAACATAATTATACTAACTAAAGTAATTATGAACGCAAACTCTTGAGTTCAATAGTAATTTCAAGTTAATCTATTACTTCATAATTATGATTATATAATTTAACCATAATTAAATTGACTAAAACATGTAGTCAATTAGTTGAAGTAGCTTAACATTAAATCTTGATATTTAAATGTAATAGGGCAACAAACATCTTTTGTGTTTAAGTCCTAGTATATTTATTAGCTTTCTTACCTTGGGGTCAAGAAAAACCAATAATCATATTGTTATATGTTGTTCATGCACACATTTAAGATTTCTCCCACTTGTGTATGGGACGACATTATCTAATGTAGACAAACAATATGACAAGCGCTCGATTGTATAAACAATATGATAGTGTCATAGATATTACAAGTATATTTCCAACCATAATGTTTAATAAGGAATTGTGAATTATTATTCTATAGATAACGTTTCAGGAAGCAACATCAGAAAGGAAACTTGTTATCTAATAAAATAAAATGCAATCTTTCTTTAAACTATGGTTGTTCATATTCGGAAAGTAATGAATTATTTCAATGCAAGCAAGAAATAATATGGGTAACTAACAAGGAGATAAAGCTTGTAGCTCCCACTGAATTTGACAACATTACATGAATGTCTTTTCAGTAATAAAACGCAAAGCTCCCACTAGATATGTCAACATTGTAAGTGTTACATCACCGGTAGAAAGCAAATAGCGATTTATACCAAAGGTGCACATCTTACAAGGGTTTAAATTAAATATTCCAAGGGTATAAATACCCCCCTTGGATTTCAATGCGCATTCTTTGCTTGAAAATTTCTTCATTTGCATCGATAAATGTTAGAAAGATTTTGGCATACCTATACATCTAAGGAATTCACTCAAACTCAGACAATCAACTACAAAGTCACAATTTAAATTTTATATCTTTTGTTTTGTTTCTTTGAAGTTTAAACATAAGTAAAGTCCAAATTTGAGGTTAAGGGTTCAAAATAAAATTAAGTCCTACAACATAAAGAGATTAAATAAAGATTTTATCCAAGTATTTTCTCAATGACAAATGAAATAAACATGACCCCTTCGGTACATCACATAAACACTTTGCTTTTCTTAATGACAACCGATAAATATGAAAGAACCACTTATTAAGCAAATTTATGATTCAGAACTTATGTCAGCATTACATATATACACAAAAACTATATATACATGAGGCAAGCTTTAAACATATTTGATAAAGCAAAAAAATCCTAGTGACACAATGATGATATTATAAGGAATAGACAACATTAGTGGGTTGGGTAGCTGACGGAAATGTTGATACAGGTCAAACAGATACGGTTGGGCACGTGGGTTGCCCATCACAAATTTTGTCAGAAAAATATATACTTTCAGAGATTACGTAAAAATGAAGTGTTTATTAGTTTAACAAACTACTCCTAATATGCTTAAATGTGTTGAGATTTTATAACTAGTTAAACCATTAACTACGAGTGCGCAGCGGATGGATCTAGTTTTAGTATTAAAGATTAACACATGAAATAAAGTTGAAGGTTACTTATCTCTTGATCATGATCTTGAATGCAAGTGGTGAAATTACCACCTCTACGAATACGCCAAGTATGCTAGCCTTCATCATGATCTAGGTTAGAACTATATTGAGTGTATCCATGACACACGTAAATTTCTAACCTTGATAGATTTTGGAGGTAGAGCAATTAAAGTTATCAGAAATCAAACAATATGAATATAGTTTGTTTCAACACATTAGACATACCATAATAATGTGGTATTCTATGAGTATTGGAATTGTGAGACTACATCAGAATTCCTTAGATAACTTAATTCTCTTTGGATCAAATACTTGTCAATTGGGTCGAGCCAAATTGAATACAAAGTATTTTAAAACCAAGTGCATGCTATAACGTATATTTCTTTGAATAGTACAATAACTCTATGTTCATGTGTTTCAGGAAAACAGAACATGTCAAGTATACGTTACAAGTCTTTGAATGATTCAAGGACTTTATGTTCATGTCCTAAGGAGACATAACAAGTTTACTACTTACTTCATGTTACGAGTCATTGATAAAATCAAGGACTTTATAATTATGTCTCAATAAGCAAACATAATTATACTAACTAAAGTAATTATGAACGCAAACTCTTGAGTTCAATAGTAATTTCAAGTTAATTTAATACTTCATAATTATGATTATATAATTTAACCATAATTATATTGACTAAAACATATAGTCAATTAGTTGAAGTAGCTTAATATTATATCTTGGCATTTAAATATAATAGGGCAACAAACATCTTGTGTGTTTAAGTCCTAGTATATTTATTAGCTTTCTTACCTTGGGGTCAAGAGAAACCAACAATCATATTGTTATATGTTGTTTCATGCACACATTTAAGATTTCTCCCACTTGTGTATGAGACAATATTATCTAATGTAGACAAACAATATGACAAGCACTCAATTGTATAAACAATATGATAGTGTCATAGATATTACAAGTAGATTTCGAACCATAATGTTTAATAAGGAATTGTGAATTATTATTCTATAGATAACGTTTCAGGAAGCAACATTAGAAAGGCAACTTGTTATCTAATAAAATAAAATGCAATCTCCCTTTAAACTGTGGTTGTTTATATTCGGAAAGTAATAAATTATTTCAAAGCAAGCAAGAAATAATATGGGTAACTAACAAGAAGATAAAGCTTGTAGCTCCCACTGAATTTGACAACATTACATGAATGTCTTTTTATTAATAAAAAGTGAAGCTCCCACTGGATCTGTCAACATTGTAAGTGTTACATCACCAGTAGAAAGCAAATAGCGATTTATACCAAGGGTGCACATCTTACAAGGGTTTGAATTAAATATACCAAGGGTATAAATACCCCCTTTGGTTTTCACGGTTTCCTTTTCTTCTCTTTTACTTCTTTCGCCATTTTTGCTTTTTTCAAGCCTTCCATCTACTTTTCCATGCCGGTTACTTCTTCAAGGTGTTTTAGGCTACCAGGTTAGGCTTTAACTCTGTATTTGCTTCTTACGATGAGTTCTATTTATGATGTTAGATTTACTTTAACCCAAGCGGCCTTAGATGCGTTTTGTCAAAAGTATCATATACCTGATACTGTGCATCCTGAATTACCTGCTCCTAACCAAAGTATTCATGATAGCCTCGCTGGTAAAATTAGTATATATACTAGGTTTTTTGAGTTTGCCAACTTCCGTATACCCCTTTCTTAGTTTCTTTAGATGTTTTTGGGTACTTCCGTATCAATCTGTCGCAGCTTTCCGTTATTACTGCCGCTAAGGTCTCTCATTTTGAGATCTTATGCCGTGTTCACGGTTGTGTCCCAACCGTTGGATTATTTCGTAGGTTTTATGTAAACTCTAAAAATAAAGGTTGGATGTCTTTTAGTGATACTGCCCAGTTTGTTACACCAAACCGCTAGATTCATTGAAACATTGGAATGATAGTTTCTTTTGGGTTGATGCCTCTGTTTTTCCGCTTTTCGTTCCGTGGTATACTAAGAAAACGGTGACGAGGGATTCTTCTCCTACCGTGGATGAGTTTAGTGCGGAAGCGTGTGACTTCCTTGCCACTCATCAGGCTCCGTTCCAGAAATTCCAGAATCGTTCTTATGCCTTGTTGGTATAACTTGTTATTACGACTTGGATGATAATGTTTATCCTATTTTCTTGACTGATGCCGGAGAGGGTGGGTGCCTTTTATTTGCATAGCTTCATTTGCTTTTCTACCACCGCCTCTAATTGTTTTTTGTTGTTTGTTTATACAGAGATGGATCTATTCGCTTTTATCCGCCAAGCGGACCCTACGAAGGTGCGGATTGGTGAGAGGCAGATTGAGGAGGGGCTGTTTCTGCTATTGAAATCCACTAGGGGTCGTGTTATTCCTTTGGCCGGTGGGAATGAGCAGGTAGATCAGCATGACAATGTTGAGGATGTTGAGCCTCATAACCTTGATGAGGGGGGTGGTGATGCTGAGGTGGGGGATCAGACTGAAGAGAGTGATCGTGTTGCTCAAGATGAAAAGGTTAATATTGTGGCAGATGATGAGGTTCAAGCTATTGTTGTTGATAAACCCAAGGGAACAAAGAGGAAAAGGAAGGCTGCTGGCGAAGCTAGTGGTTCTACCCTTCCTCCTAAGAAAGGGGGTAATAACCTTTAGAATACACATAGGTATCCAAAGGCAGCTGAGGGGCTGTTTGATTAGTACTTAATGGGATGATGCAGAATGCTGAATCGGTCATGATTAAGTGTGTTTGAGGAGAGAAAAAACCACCTCTGAATTAATAAATTGGTGCTGACCGAATCCCCTTTAAATCCAAGCAAAGTGATTCAGCGTCATATAATGCCACCTATTTCGCCTCTATTTTAATATTACTATTTTATACTCTTAAACTAAGGTGAGCATATGTGAGCAAAGTGATTCTCCTTTAAATCTTGCCACCGATTATAATATTACTATTTCATATTTTCACCTACAATATTGCCACCTATTCTTCTTTAAATCCAAGCAAAGTGAGCATATGTTGTGTTGCATTTTAAAGTAAAAAAATCAATTTTGGTAAAATCAATGTTGGAATGTTTTTTTTATTAGAGAATAAATAATGTTAGTCATACTAATTATGTTAGTCAAAGTTGTTAGTCAAACTTATTTATGTTAGTCAAAGTAATTGGCCCAAGCTCGGTTTGTGGGCTTGTGGTCCACTAAGGTTTTCTCTTTTGTAATCTCTATATATTGTGATGAATAATACAAATTATCCCACGGGGTTTTCTATCATTCTACATGGTATCGGAACGGGTCTGATCCTCGGACCTAGGTGGCTATGTTGAACCGCCTCCCCTAAACCACCCCGCCAAACACTAAAACTAACCACTTCTGCCGTCAAACCCCAAAACACCAAACCCTAAAACTTCTAAAACCAAATCTGCCGTCATGTGTTTTTCCTTCCAAACCTATCATTCTTAATTTCTCTTCTACTTTGCCACCGATTCTATCCAAAACAACCAAAAGAGTTACTCCCTATTTTATCAATTGTTTATGTCCTTACGTTAGATATTTATCTAGTATGACTTTCCTGGTATATGGGCATCATCCGCCAATGTTAATTAAATAGTGGGGTTTCAGAATCATGCATCTGACATCCAATTTGGGTTTGGGTTCATCCGGCTGGTTTGCGGGTTGTTTGGTGAGAAGAAAGAAGACGTTATCACATATCTAGTTTAGTTTTTTTTTATGATAAAAAAATATATATAGTTATTTAATTGTTTTTTTTTTGTCGAATCCAGGGTATTAATTCCCGAGACGACTTTTGTTGGTGTCGAATCTAGGGTATAAGTCCCGAGACGACTTTTGTCGAATCTAGGGTATCAAGTCCCGAGACGACTTTTGTCGAATCTAAGGTATAAGTCCCGAGACGACTTTTGGTTTTCGGCAGATAGATACATGTTGAGTCTGCCATCTTTGACAGATAGATATACCTTGAGTATGCCGTGTTAAGCAGATAGATACAGGTTGAGTCTGCCATCTTTGACAGATAGATATACCTTGAGTCTGCCGTGTTAAGCAGATAGATACAGGTTGAGTCTGTCATCTTCGACAGATAGATATAGCTTGAGTCTGCATGAATACTTTTTATTTCTTAGTTTTTTTCTCCAGTCCGAGCTTTCGCGATTTCGCCGCTCGGACTGCGGGAGAGTATTAGAGGATATATGTTAGTTATGATCTTGAAGATAGATATGATAGTATTATAAAAGTTTTTGCATGAGTTGGTCCTAGAATGTGGCCTTCATACGCATTTAAGTTTGTAGGGGTAAGATCTGTCTAAAACTCCCCTTACCTCGCTTCGACAGGAATGGAATGTTATTAATCAAAAAGTACTAGAAGATTAGTCCTTAAACATGTGGTAGCCAAACGAATACAAAGAAAATACAAGTTATCTCTTCTAGGAAGACACAACATAAATCACTCAAATAAAGAGGTTGATCAGGCTTTACAAAGATTTGATATTCATAATTTATGACAACATTTCTATGAAACATTCATATAAATTTTGTGTTTATGATATAGAATAATTTGTAGATTTGTATAATATTACAAAGATTATTATGACAATAACATTATAGTAATTATAGTAGGATCTTACGATCACGATTCAACTTTACGATCTCGATTTTGCAAAGACAAAAACGATTTTGGGTAGGATCCCGATCTTAAAAACCTTGGTGCTAACCTTCTATCACGTATTGAGACATGTTCATGAGTCCTAAAAGTGATATGTTTTAAGACAAAAGTGTGTGTTGCATTAAACTCTTTTTTGAGTGCAAGAAAAAGGTCCTAATACACACATGTGCCTCTAGGGACCAAATTTAGTGTGCTAACATACATACATTAACGAAAAGTTATATACAAACAAAGCCCAAGAAATGACTAAGAAGGACAAACCCCTTCAAAGACCATCACTTGTGTAGAAAACCAAAAGCTAGAACTTGGACAGACCCAAGTTCAATTCAAAACACTAATACCAAAAAAACTATAAAACCAAAATCATAATACTCTTCCATTGATATCTTTCTTTATTATATTCTTTAGCAGGATCATCATGTACTATGTAGACAAAACCTGCATCTTTAATATACTTATAAACCTGCATATATTTGGTTACTAACCAAAAGATAACATAAAACAAAAACCAAAACCAAAACCAAAACTGAGAAAAACATGATACTTTTAATTTTCAGTGTGTCCTGAACCTTGGGATGCTGAGCAGCACACTTTAAAGGCACTGAACTTTTGTATCAAACTGAATGCATACCCACTAAAACTCTTATCCAAACTGAACAAATACCAGCACAGAAACTTTAATACAAAC
>BQNB010155759.1:0-15354 GCA_026074375.1 Tanacetum coccineum
AACCTTCCTCCTATTTCTTTTTCTCTCTAGTTTCTTATTGATTAGTTAAGTGGGTAGATATAACACATATTCTACACAATTCCTATTAGTTATTTCCTGGAAAAATACTACATAAACCACGAAAATTATTAGCACAAACATATGACTCTAATAAACAAGAGACAAGACGCGAATTAATCTAAACAATTTATTTTATATGTTTGAAATGGTTCTTTAGAAACCGGATAATTTGCCCTACAATTTTTTGATGCAAAATACCTTTGATTGTAATTAAGACGAAGTTAAAGACAAAACAAAGCATGATCACAAATAATTCAAACATAGTAAAACAAACAATAAAGAATAAAACACACTCCAAAAATGCAGAAAAATAAATGGATTGGGCTCCCAATAAGCGCTTTTATTTATTTAACTAGTCTTGTAGCTAGACTCGGAGTTACACTCCTTACGTGACTCCTCCTTCGTCACTCACTTCACAACTTTCTTCTAGTCCAGTCAAGTATTCGGGTATAAGCTCTAAACATTCTTTATAGAACCCTAATATCTTATTCATCACGTAGTCTACTCCTGATGAGGTGTCATTTTATACACTTTTTCAGGGTCGTTTAACCCCCAAAATCATGTGTTTATGCCCAGAATAGGTACTAAATCGTTCCTTTTTAGGTATTTCGCATTTAGAAGACATTTGGATAAATTACACGTGACTTGGGCTAATTTGGAGAAGAAACGGACGAGATTACAAACCAACACCAAGACTCTTGAAGATTTGTGCTTACAGAGCCTGGAGACGGCGTCACAAGCCATACACGACGCAGTCACAACTCATCAAGTGACGACGTCACATATTTCAAGACGGCGTCATCCCGCACCGACTCAAACGCAGATCTAGAAAATTCATTTTACGACAGCGTCAAGATTAAAATGCTACGCCGTCGCGTCGATTTACTTATATATACAAACCCGAATTTAGGGTTTTGAGTGTGTAACTTTAGAATAAAAAGAGGATACGAACCCTATTTTGTTTAGCAGCTGTAGGAGACGATTTTACGGCCTAAAAAACCTATTGTACCTCTTCTAATTCATGTTTTAATCAAGTAAGGTTTACTTAATCATTCAACATGTCTATGTGTTGTTTGATCTATTATTCTTGCTTTATCTTTAACATGCTTGGCTAAACCTATTATTGTGTTTATTTATGATTGTATGAAACCTAGAATGTAGATCTTAGTGGTGTTGCTTCTTATGATGGATGTGCACGTTAGGTCTTAGAAAACCAGCTTTTTGTCTATAATCACTGTTGATATGTCTAGGGAAATGTGATTGTATAGAAACGATACCATCGGGTAACAGTCTTCATACTACCTTGCCTCCTAATATGGTTGATCCACTTTTAATGTATTTCACATGCACTTAGTAAACTCCTAAGGGCCGTGTAATAGTCTTCATACTACCTTGCATGTGAGTTGCTCTAGCGGCATACTAAGTAGACGACGGGTTCGTGTAATTCGTTCATGCTTTAAGAAATAATTACATAGATCATCACAAGTGTGACAAGGCAACAACACTAGGAGAAGCAATCTAGGGAGTAATACATGATTAAATAGACACAGTCTTTTATCTTATTGTTATCACCATTAGTTTAGATTATTATTTAATTTAATTGCTAAAACCAAACCACTCTCTCTCAAATATATGATTTTACCTGCTTTCATAAAATACAAAAATACAAAAAGAATCTTCTCTCAACCCTTAAAATTCTGTTAGACCGTGATCAAGCCTTCCCAACTAATTCCTCGAGTGAACGATAAACAACCTCGAGTCTTGCCCATACTACACTACAACGATTAGGTGCACTACCTAGGGAGTTATAAAACTTCTCATGTCGAAAACCTACGACGACCGCACATCAAGTTTTTGGCGACGCCGCCTGGGGAATAGTTGGGTTTTGATCATAGTTTAGCTTAGTTCTACTTGCTTGAATCCTTTCAAGTGAGATTTTAATTCCGCATATTATCTTTCTCGTAGTCTATCTTTTCTTTGTGCTTTTTGTTTTGTGAATCACTCTTTCGTTTACCACCATGATGTATGAAAGACCACCAACCACATCCTTTCAAAACCCCCCACGAAACACAACCTTCCCATTCTAAAGATATACCTTGTTGTTCCAACAACATCAAGATAAACTTAACTATGATGCATGGACTCGTTTGAAAAACTTTATCAAAAGAGTCCCTCATTATGCCCTTGATTTATGGTCCCTTACTCAATTCTTTTATGATTATGTCAAAGACTATACCCGAATGGACCTAGACTTTGCAGCAGACGGGAACCTTAGGGAATTAAGTGGTAAAGAAGCATGGGAAGCCATAGAAAACTTTGCCCAATGCCAAAAAGAATGGGACAACCCACCAAACATTATTTTTGAACAAGAAATAGAAAATTTAAAGGTTCAAGCAAAAAGATTGTTTGGAAATGAGGATGTTTGGGTTGAGATACATAAAGGTATAGCTTGGGATAAGGTAGAAAACTCAGACCCACAAAGTACCCCACAAGTCCTCCTATTATTTAAGGAATACACACCGCCCGTGACTTGCCATCCCATAGATAGGAATTTATATGACTAGTACAATAACCCTTAAACTTCCACCCCAAAAATGTGAGGTTCGCCTTTAGATCTTTAGGAATTCTGGTACCTATCATCGGTAACCCAAGATGATTTTATCTTTATCGAGTTCGAGTTAAGGAGTGAGCAGTCAATGTGTCTATTTCGTCGTTACGGATGTGTACGTGTGGTCTTCGTCGCCTTTTCTAGAATGTCTGGTGTTAGTAAAATTCATATGAGTGTACCGATAGTATATTAAATTCTAGAACTTGTTTTTGTGACGTATCCTGAGACTGCATAGGTAAGTATTAGGATTTGCTAGATAAGAGGAACTAGGATTAACCCATGTTTTAAACCTGTAATTGTTATGATGGTTACCTCGATCATATAACTATCCCACGCCTTTGCCATGCACTCACTTTTAGTGCAGGATACCCTAGTCCAACCCTTTGAGCCTACCCTTTTTCACGGTTCTCGTAATTTTCTAGTTAATCCGAACTATTAATGAAGAGCATTGACACCCTTATACCAATCGTTACACCCAAAAAGCCTTAACCTACCTTATATGTACTCACCTTTAGTACATTATTGTGTTTAACCCAAGTTATTTATTAAGTACACGGTTGCTAAGTACTTATCCTTGTAAATACAGTTTTGGGGAGATTGGGATTCATGGTAATATTTATTTCGCGGAAGAATGGGGAGGAAAAGTTAAGTCAATACCCCTATAGGTTTGTCAAATGATATCCATGTTATTTTGATCCACCTCAAATCGGGTCAATAGTTAGATTGTAAATATCGAGCATGTAAAAGCTCAAGTGTAGGGGTATGTGTTATAAACACAGGTTGATGTATTATACTTTTTCAAATAAAAAGAAAAAAAAAGAAGAGATTGATGTTGAGTTGTGTAGAGTTTGTATCATCTTCGTCCGAGTCTTGGCTTAGCAACCCATCCATCGTGATTCATGTAAATAACTAGCTAACCCCATTCCACTCCAATTTCACCCAAAGCCACCAATGTATCGCATCCGTTTTCTGTTTCCATTACTATGTTATCTGTACACATACACCACCAAACCCTTTAAAAGGACCTCTTAGATTAGTAATGATATGATACTTGCGCTAGCGGTGGGTTTGATCCTTTACCAAGCCTATGGTAATTTATATGCTATGACAGATAATGAGTGTGATTTTCCGTTTCCCCCATATGTTATAATTCATTATACAACTGAGTGAAAGAGAGAATCCCAAACACTTATGTGAGGTGCTAGTATATATTTTCCGTGCTTTTAATTACGAGGTTTAGGAGGTTGTGTAGTAGAATACTTTTAATATAGTAAAATGAACCCATATTTGTTATTGTCTGATAGAAAAGCCATTTGCTTGAGGGAAAAGCAAATCCCAGTTGTTAGGGTATTTTATGAGGTGCCATTTTATACACTTTTTCGGTGTTGTTTAACCCCCAAAATCATGTGTTTATGCCCAAAATAGGTACTTAATCATTCTTTTTTAGGTATTTCTCATTTGGAAGACATTTGGATGGATTACACATGACTTGGGCTCATTTGGAGAAGAAACGGACGAGATTACAAACCAACACCAAGACTCTTGAAGATTTGTGCTCACAGAGTCTGGAGACGGCGTCACCAACTATACACGACGCCGTCACAACTCATCCAGTGACGGCGTCACATATTTCACGACAGCGTCAGCCCGCACCGACTCAAACGCAGATCTAGAAGATTCATTTCACGACGGCAGTAACGACGAAACGCCGACGTCGTAGCGTTCGATTTTCTTATATATACAAACCCGAATTTGGGTTTTAAGTGTGTAACTTTAGAATAAAAAGAGGGTACGAACCCTAGTTTGTTTAGCAGCTATAGGAGACGATTTTAGGCCTTAATACCTATTAACTCTTCCAAATTCATGTTTTAACAAGTAAGGTATAAAAAACTTAATCATTCAATATGTCTATGTGTTGTTTGATTTATTGTTCTTGCTTTATTCTTCACATGCTCGGCTAAGCCTATTATTATGTTTATTTATGACTGTGTGAAACCTAGAATGTAGATCTTAGTGATGTTGCCTCTTGTGATGGATGTGCACGTTAGGTCTTAGAAAACCAGCTTTTGTCTGTATTACTGTTGATATGTCTAGAGAAACGTGATTGTGTAGAAAGGATACCATCGGGTAACAGTCTTCTATTTCATATCTTTGACCACTAATATGGTTGATCCTCTTTTTAATGTATTTTACATTGCTCTTGTAAACTCCTAGGGCCGTTATTAATCTTCTATACTTGCTATGTGCGTTGCTTTAGCGGCATACTAAGTAGACGGCGGGTTCGTGTAATTTGTTCATGCTTTAGGAAATAATTGCATAGATCATCACAAGTGTGACAATGCAACAACATTAGGAAAATCAATCTTGGGAGTAATACATGATTAAATAAGCACAATCTTTTATCTTATTGTTATCACCAGTAGTTTAGATTATTATTTAGTTTAATAGCTAAAACCAAACCACACTCTTAATTATATGATTTTACCTGCTTTAATAAAATACAAAAATACAAAAAATAATCCTCCTTCAACCCTTAGAATTCTATTAGACCGTGATCAAGCCTTCCCAACCTATTTCCTCGTGATTGTAGGATAACAACCTGGTCTTGCCCATACTTAGACTTACCACGATTAGGTGCACTGCCTAGGGAGTTGTAAAACTTCTCGTGTAGAAGTCCTACGACAACCGCACATCAAGTCGTTATGAGAGTTTTGATTGACTTTTGAAAGTGGAAATGTATTTACAAAGTGGTATTGAACGATATTTTGGGAAAAATGTGTTAGTAAACGATAAAGATTGAGATTTTGGAATTTTGTCGAAAAGTGTCGAATTTGGGAAAAATTATTAAAAATAAGGTTTGAAACCTTGGAAAACGTTGTGTAAACGTACGGGTCATGTCGAAATTTCGTAAAAAGTTTATACTTAAGAATTTTTCTTAAAACATGATTTTTGATTTTAAATAATAAAATAATATTTAATTATTTTATTTACTTAATAAATTCACTAAAATACGAAAATATGATTTTTCTCGAATCTTCTCTAATGTGTTTATTATGAGTAAACTTTTCATTTTCAACCATATAATGATTATTTTGAAGTGACTAAGGTTACCGAATGGACTTGTCGAGATAAATTTATAATTATTAATTATAAATATTTATTTATTTTACTTATCTATTTTCTCTAAATAGTATCAGTATGTATTATCGGGGAATAAGATTGATATGATTGTGGAAATAAGTTGTCAACCATCACACCACTAAAATGTTTTGGGTAATTGTACAACGCGTCTAAACTCTATGCATCAAAACGTGAAGATTGTTTTGGAATTGGATGATTGAATTGGGACATTAACTAGACTAGGTCGTGTGCGGGCGTCGTTGCATTTGCTTGTGTGATTGAGATTTGGGTAGCTAAAGACTTGCTTGAGGTGAGTTCTCGTAGCCCCACTTTTTACTATTTTTCTGTTGGGGGAAAATGATACTCAAATGTGTTTTGAAATGTTTTGAATTGGTCTGTGCAAAATGTGGTTTTGTTTTTGGGACAAGATATGTGCTTATGACTGCTATGTGAATATTATGTGCTGCATGATTGTTTGGATTGGATGGGTATGCCTACCCAGTATTTGTATGACTGTATAGATCAGATGGGTATGCCTACCCAGTATTTGTGTGATTGTTGGAGCGGATGGGTACGCCTACCCAAGTTTGAATGTGGTCTTGTCCTAATTTTAGTGCTCCAACTGGTAGGCCCTTTAGGTGCGTAAGTGACATATGGTTATTGATTAGCGGTGATGCTAAGGTTGATTGCATATATTCACTGTCATATAGCACTATTGTCCACTATTGATATATTGGCACAAATTTTAGGTTTAAGGTCAAACCTACGAGCTCACCAACATTATTTTTGACGTTTTTGAGTATCATTTTTAGGTGAAGTGAAAGAAGAGTAGTTTGGTGATTTTGATAACAGACTTAGAAGTATTCTGTGTGGAATTTCGTGTGAAGTCTTGCTTGCTTGTTATTTTGATTCTAGCTTTTGGATGTTTTGGAGTAAGTTTGGATAATGGTCCCCTGTGTGGGCATTTGAATACTTGTAAGAGATTGTGGATTTTAGTTGCGATTGGGACATCACTTGAGTTTGTTCAAGGTTGATGGTCTTCATAGCACTTAGAGTTTATGCAATGTAGTTTTCTCTATTTTGTATCTTGTGTTATGAGTGATCATTATGTTGCATTCTCGAGTTTTCGCCATTGTCGGGGTGTGATAGATTGGTAATCAGATCCAAGGTTATAAAGAACTAGGTGGATTGGCCTAGACTATAACCTAAGATCCATCATCTAGTTGCATATAGGATCTATGTGCGCGGTGTTATGCTTTTGTATGCCTTTGTGTGTTCACGGTTTGGTGCCTTAGTTATGTCAATCATTGAAACGGGTGGGCTTAATATTGAATATGAATTAAGATGATGCGGAATATAATTCAAACGGTGGCAAGTAATTATAAACGTGTCACAATCACTTATACTTAGTAATTGATCACACAAAATCGATGTTGGGGACAACCGTAGGGGGTGTTACGTGTATATCTGGTTTTATACTATTAGATATTCTTATAGCGTGCGATGTATTACACCCTTACCTAATGTTGCCCATGTTCTCCCTCGTATAGATAATGCCTCCAAGGATGAGGAACTGAAGTGCTGGTTGGCCTGCTGCCGAATCATTAGGAGGGGGAATGGGTGTACGGGTTGATAGAGGTGGAAATGGTAGAAGACCTAGGGAAGGTAATAATGAGCGTGTTGATGAATTGAATGGTAAAGGAAATGACCAAGGTTTAGGAGCTAATGAGGTGTAAAGGGGATTCATGGGAATGAGAGGGGAGCAATGGGAGCACCGAACTTCTCGACGATCATTGCCCAAATTACAGAACCAACTTACCGCCATGTTGGCTCAGGTTCTAGTAACGAGGGAATGTTGGAATCAAAATGTAATCGTGGTTAATGAGAACGTCAGAAGAACGTTGGGTATCGCGTCGCTCGTCATGGCAATGGCAAACCGGGTAGGTTGTTCAATATTAGGAGTCTTAGTTGCTAACCCTAAGGAATATGATGGTAAGGGTGGTGCTGTAGTTCTTACTAGTTGATGAGAAATGGTGTCTGTCCATGATATGAGTGGTTGTTGTATGACAAAGGTTAAATACATGATGGCTTCATTTGTGGGTAAGGCTTTAACGTGGTGGAACTCTCAGATCCGCACACTAAGCAGGGAAGTTGCTGTTAGTATGTCATGGAATGACTTTAAGTTTATAATGATACAAGAGTCCTAGTCAAGAGATGCAAAAGTTAGAATCTGAGTTGTGAAATCACGTCATAGTTGGGGCTGGCCATGCTGCGTATACTAATAGGTTTCATGAGTTGGCAAGGTTAGTCCCGTATTTGGTAACTCCTGAGAGTAGGATGATTGAGATATATGTGTATGGCCTTGCTCCACAAATCTGTGGGATGGTGGCAACAACGGAGCCAAAGACTAAACAGAAGGCGGTGCAGATTTCTAGTGTACTGACCGATGAGGCTATGAGAAATGGATCAATTAAGAAAGTTGAGAAAAGAGGAAATGTAGGGGAACCTAGCAAGGATAGGAGTGGAAGGGATGATAATAAGAGGACTAGGACTGTGAATTCTTTTGCTACTACTGTAAACCCTGTAGGAAGAGAGAATATGGGTACTTGGCCTAAGTGTACCACCTGCAACTCCTACCATGCACCCGGAGGACCTTGTCACACATGATTCAACTATAACCGCCCGGGTCATTTGGCAAAGGATTATAGAGGCGTGCCAAGAAATGTGAATCTTGTCAATGTTAGAAACCCAACTGTTAGGGCATGTTATGAGTGTGGTAGTACCGACCATGTCAGGCCAGCTTGTCCTAGATTAAATAGAGCTCAAGGATCAGAAGAAAATCATCCAAATCAAGTTGCTGCTAATAATGGGGGTTAGGGTCGTGGAAACTAAGGGAACCAGGCTAGGGATAGGGCATTCATGTTGGGAGAACATTGTGACGGGTACATTTACTTTGAATAATAATTTTGCCACTATCTTATTTGACTCTGGTGCTGACTATAGTTTTGTTTCCACTACCTTCATACCTCTGTTAGGCTTAGAGCCCAGCGAATTAGGTTTCAAATATGAGATTGAGATAGCTAGCGGGCAGCTAGTAGAGATTGATAAGGTTATTAAGGGTTGTAAACTAGAAATCGAGGGTCATGTCTTTGACATCAACTTGATACCTTTTGGACATGGGAGTTTTGATGTGATTATAGGTATGGACTGGTTGTCTAATTATAAGGCTGAAATAATTTGCCATGAGAAGGTAGTGAGGATACCACTACCGGATGGCAAGGTGCTTAGAGTATTAGGAGAGAGACCGGAAGAGAAAGCGAGATTTTTGATGGGTGTTAAGAAACAAGAAGAGATTGTTGTGGTTAGAGATTTTCCTAAGGTATTCCTGGATGATCTATCTGGATTACCGCCTATTCGGGAAATTGAGTTTCGAATTGAGTTAACCCCTGGAGCAACGCCGGTAGCAAAGTCTCCTTATCGTTTGGCACCTTCTGAATTGGAGGAGTTGTCAGGACAACTCAAGGAACTCCAAGACAAAGGTTTCATTCGACCAAGTTCGTCGCCTTGGGGAGCGCCGGTGTTGTTCGTTAAGAAAAAGGATGGTTCTTTTAGGATGTGCATTGATTATAGAGAATTGAACAAGTTGACCGTTAAGAATCGTTATCCGCTTCCTAGAATTGATGATCTATTTGATCAACTGCAAGGGTCGCAATTTTTCTCGAAGATAGATCTTAGGTCTGGATACCATCAGCTGAGAGTGCACGAGGATGACATACCAAAGACTGCGTTTAGAACTCGTTATGGACATTTCGAGTTCACTGTAATGCCCTTTGGTCTGACTAATGCACCAACAATATTTATGGATTTGATGAATAGAGTTTGTAGGCCGTATCTTGATAAGTTTATGATAGTGTTTATAGACGATATCTATTACTTTAAGACTTCAAGAGAGCATGTAGAGCACGTAGGTTAGTCTTAGAACTGCTCAAAAAAGGAGAAAACTGTTATGCTTAAGTTTTCTAAGTGTGAATTTGGCTAACGAGAAGTGCGTTTCTTGGGGCTTGTGATAAAGGGTAATGGATTATTTGTGGACCCTAGTAAGATTGAAGCTATTAAGAATTGGAAAGCCCTTAGAACTCCGACTGTGGTTCGTTCATTCTTAGGATTGGTTGGGTATTACCATAGGTTCATTGAGAACTTTTATAAGATAGGTATGTCTCTTACTATCTTGAATCAGAAGCGTAAGACTTTCGATTGGGGGTGAGGAACAGGAATTGGCATTTTAGACCTTGAAGGATAAGTTATGTAATGCGCCTGTTCTAGCTCTCCTCGATGGATGGGAAGACTTTGTGGTATATTGTGATGCGTCCAGGATAGGACTAGGTTGTGTTTTAATGCAAAGAGGTAAAGTGATAGCATATGCGTGTAGGCAGTTGAAAATTCATAAAGAGAATTATACTACCTATGATTTAGAGTTGGGTGTGGTTATGTTTGCACTTAAGATCTGGAGACATTATCTGTATGGGACAAAGAGTGTCATCTATGCGGACCATAAAAGTCTTAAGCATATCTTTAGTCAGAAATAGTTGAATATGCGACAGCGTCGCTGGATAGAGTTGTATAGTGATTATGACTGTGAAAATTCGCACCATCCCGGTTAGGCGATGTGGTGCTGATGCCCTAAGTAGGAGGAAAAAGTAAAGCCTAAGAGGAGTTAGAGCTATGAATATGATCTTTCAGTCGAGTTATCAAGGATAGGATTACATTGCGCTCAGAGCAAGGCTATGGATGAGGATTGCAAGATTTACTGAAAGGTTTAGTTGAGATGATAGAAAGAGAAAGTGAGGGGACTTTTATACTACCTAGATAGAATATGGGTACGTTGAAGGGTGAGGTGAGAACCTTAATAAAAGGATGAAGACATAGTCTGAAGTTCTCAGTACACCCAGGAGCTGATAAGATGTATTATGATTTAAGAGATAGGTATTGGTGGCCTGGAATGAAAAAGGATATAGCTGAGTATGTTAGTAAGTGTTTGACTTGTCTGAAGGTTAAGGCTGAGCATCAAAGGCCATCTGGCTTGCTCCAGCAACCTGAGATTCCCATATGGAAATGGGAAGGGATAGCTATGGATTTTGTGACTAAGTTGCCTAGGACTAGTAGTGGGCATGACACAATCTGGGTCATTGTGGACCGATTGACTAAGTCTGCTCATTTTCTACCTATGCGTGAGGATTATAAGATGGAAAGGTTGGCTAGATTGTATTTGAATGAGATAGTTGCTAGACATGGTGTGCCGATCTTGATTATATCAGATCGTGATAGTCGTTTCACATCAAGGTTTTGGCAGTCAATGCAAGAGGCATTAGGAACTCGTTTAGACATGAGTATGGCTTATCACCCTCAGACCGATGGTCAGAGTGAGCGTACTATTCAGACTTTGGAAGACATGCTTAGAGCGTGCGTCCTAGACTTCAGAGGAAGTTGGGATGTTCATCTTCCGTTGGTTGAGTTTTCGTATAACAATAGTTATCATTCTTGTGGTAAAGATGTGATCCGTTTGAGGCATTGTATGGTAGAAAGTGTCATTCGGCAATTATGTGGGCCTGAGGTGAAGAAGGTCAGTTGATAGGACCTGAGTTAGTACAAGAGACTTCAGAGAAGATCTCGCAGATTAAGGATAGACTTAGGGATGCGCGTGATTGTCAAAAAAGTTGTGGAAAACTAGAAAGGGGGTTGAATAGTTTACCGCTTTTTAATTTAAGGTTTATGTTTGTTTGTAAAACTTAGATTGACTTTTGTGATTCAATGCTATTATTGAACAAATAGAATTTATGATATGATAAAGTAAGATAAGAGATAGATGTAAGAAACTCTCAAACCACAACGCGAGGATTTTATAGTGGTTCGGTAACGATGAACTCTTCGCACTACTCCACTCCCAGGCACCTAACTTGAGGAGTTTTCTTTTCTAATGTCAACAAACTCCATTATGGGAGAAAAACAAGTAAATACGTTGCTTTACAAACGATTTACGAACAAATGCTAAATGTCGAGTTCTAATCTTGCTAGAAACCATCTATCACAACACGACTTCCTACTTGTTCACAACTTACACAACTTCTATTTACAAATTCAAGACCTTCACTTCACCACCACTATTTATATCACAATATTCTAACACTAATTGGTAAGATCACCAACTGATCTAACTATACTTACAAAGATCGCCATGATCTACATACTACCACACAAATACAAGATGTATATATGATTTACAAGGTATGGATATAGATGCAACAAGATTTGATATGAATACTATAGGTATAATACTTCTTCACTTGATGATGAGTATTCTTCTCTTGCACTTGAGGAATTAAGCTTGGATTAATTGGAAACAAAGCTTTATGATTAAATGATCAAGGATTTTAGAGAGGGTTTAGAGCAGAAGAATGAGTGCAAAAGGTGAGAAAATTGTGGGGAAAAGTCCAGTATTTATAGGACAAACTGGGGGAGCGTCTACCTAGGGGCGATCCCCTTAAATAGGTGGGCGGTCCCCTTAATTTTAAGGGGGCCGACCGTGTATTTAAGGGGGCCGCCCAAGACTAGGGCTTCCCTAGTTTGTCTTTTGTGTAGGGGGGGGGGGATTTTTGGGAAACTTTTTCTAGCCGTTTGTAGGTCTTTTTTTGAAAATTTGATTTTCAAATGTTTATTTGAATAAAACATTTCTTTTAATTGTAGAAAATGTTGTGTATGTTTGAGAAATGTTTCAAATTTTATAAAAAAAATATGAGGTTGAATAAAAAATTTCTTTGATCATAAAATGCATTAAGCATTTATTTATTCATACCTTGAAGTGATATAAATTTCGAAATGGAAATTTACTACTAATTACTTGTTTACGTTTAATTTTACATTGAACGTTTTTATATTTTGTGATTATTAAAACGTAAAGATGTGAAAAATATTAGTAATATTTTTAGGCATTATATTTTATCAACAATCTCCCCCTTTTTGATGATTACAAAATTTAAACTCATTAAATGTAAAATTATTTTTAAACAAGTATTTAGTGAGTTTCATGTCATTTCTCCCCCTTTTTGTAGAATCAAAAAGACATCGTCGAGAATTGCTAGTTAAATCGACGGAATAAATGCTCCCCTTGATGTGTGCTCCCCTTCGTTCGAGGGCACCAAGGAATCGAGCTATGGTTTCTTGGCTACAAAAATGAGTTAGAACAATACAAATATTTCTAACATGTAGCAAGAAGGAATGAAAAATATGACAAGTGCAAGCAAACATCAAAGCAACATATACTTCATTCATTTAGGACAATGTGTGTGAACAACACACAAGCATACATAAATAGAAAAACAAATATGCTTTAGAAGCATATTAATACATAAAGAAAAATCCTAAATAGCCATAGAAGGATTTTTGACTTGCTTGCGACACAAAAGGGTTTGACGATTATTTGGAGGCATATTACGAGATTAGTTGGTTGGAGAGTTTGGAGCGGAGACGGTTGTGGAGTGATAATCTCTTTGAACTCTAGGTGGTGGATGAGGTCGAGTGAGGAGGAATTCAATCCAATTGATATCCTCACTTAAAGCAAGTAATTGTTTTTGGGTGAAAATGCAACAAGGGCAATACCCAACATGGGTTTAATGTTGAGGGTGTGTGGTAGGTTTGGAGAATAAGGTGATGAGGGAATGTTGTTTTGTTGTTGAGAGAGATGCATGGCTAAGAGGTTTGATAAGTCTTGTAGTTGATTAATGTCATCAACTAGGCTTTCTCTACTTGGAGATAGTTGTGGTGTGTGTTGAGTTTGGTTGTCACTTTGATGTGGAGCATGAGTGTGAGCAACATGTGAGTTGATGGGTGAGATGGGAAGTGGAGGATGTGAGACAACTTGTGGTGATGTGGGAGTGTCCTTAATGTAAGGAGTTTGGTTGTCACTTTGAGGTGGAGCTTGAGTGTGAGTAACATGTGAATTGATAGGTGAGATGGGAAGTGGAGGATGTGAGACAACTTGTGGTGATGTGGGAGTGTCCTTAATGTAAGGATTTGGTAATGCTTGATTGGGGTGATTGTTCTCTTGAGATGGTTCATGATGAGAAGTGAGTGGTTTTGGCATTGGTGTAGGTGAATTTGCATTGAGCACATTAGATGTGTTGCAAAGGTTTGGTTTCTTCCTCCAAATGGGTTTCACACTCATTTTGGCTACCCTTGATGGTTTGGATGTGGGTTTGTTAGGAGATGTCATTGGTGAGGATGATTGTGATGATGATGGATGAGGATGTATTTATAGTGGAGGAAAGGTTTAAATTAGGAAAAATGAACATTCAAAGGATCAAATCCAAGAAATGTTTGTGAATTTAGGGAAACAATAGCTAAGTCTAGAGGGTGTTTGGTTAAAAAGAAAAAAAATATTGTTTTACCCGTGTTAGCCTAGGTCGGTCCCCTTAATTAGGGGTCGGTCCCCTTAAAATTAAGGGGGCCGCCCTTTATGAATTAAGGGGGCCGCCTACTGGCATTTCCCAGATTTCCCAAAATTTGATTTTTCTCAAAATTTTGTATGAGGGTTTCTGTTTTGGTGGTTAATTTGCAGCAAGTCCATCCTTTTATGGCAATTAAGATTTTTAGCAAGTAATCATGCAAATACCTAGTTTGAACAAGTATAAATTAGAACTATTTCACATAATGTTTGGCAAACAAACATGTGTGAAATAATACTAAGACCTAAGATGAGCAACACATAAGAATTTTCACAAGTTTAATTAGTGTTGTTGTAAAATTATGGCTTTTACTAAGTGAGCATGCAAAGGCCTAGTTTATACTAAGAACAAAATCATTTCATATAGCAAGTAGCAATCAATTATCTATATTTGTAATTGAGGATCATCCAAGAAAGCAATTAAAGGAACATATCAATATGAAGACAATCTATTAGGTGTAGTATAATAGAAAGATATGTTAATTGGAAAATAGGTTTCAATATCATCAAATGAGATTTATGTTGAAATCCTAGTGTGTGCCTAAATGCAACAAATGTGGAGTAAGAATTATTTCGACTCTAATAAACGTAAAACCTAAGAAATAGTTCAAGTACTCCTTGATTCAATCAAGAGTGTCGAAAAAAAAAAAAAAAAAAAAAAAATCGAAAATATATATTAGATTATATACTTTGACAACAAGTTAGAGGTCTTTATGCATGATTAAAAAAATGTTTTTAGCATATCTTAACAATGTATTAAAATAGATTTTCATGTACTCCTAGTTGTGAGAAGGATTTAGAGAAAATAGATTGGGCGAGAGTGGGAGAGAAGCCGGGAGTTTAAGATACTTTAGGGATGTATGATTTAGTGAGAGAGATATCGACGGCGGTTGCTTTCGGCATTTTTATCACAATAGATGTTGTCGATTGTCTTGTCAGTGATTGCCCCTAGCGTATTTTGGATAATTGGATGATTTGATGTTTTGATTTGGTTTTGGTGCATAAGAATCACCAATGTGAGTTCTTGAGAGTATTTTCCCTTCCCTTTTAGTTCGTGCTCATCCGGACA
>BQNB010155760.1:0-15353 GCA_026074375.1 Tanacetum coccineum
AAGCCCTTATAAGCCATTTTCTATGGACTTAGGCTTTTGAAGGTTTATGACTCATAAAGCTTCCATAAGCTTGTGTGACAAACAAGACTTATTTTAAAGACTCAAGCCATATAAGCCCTCAAAAGCTCGTTACCAAACACAGGCTTAATACATGCTTGTAAGATGTTATTTACTTGTTTTTATATTTTGATTTCGTAACTATATTTTCGTAAAACATAAGTCTCAAATAAATCAAATTTAATGGTATTCACTGACGCAACGCAGGGGTACCCAACGTCGCTCACTAAAATATTTATTCTCACAAATGTATAATGAAAAACATTATTATTGATTAAAGATTTAGAAACTTGAAACACGCAACATGAAATACATGCGTAAATTTATCGTTAAAACACGTAATATATAATATTTAAAAAATATGATTCACGGGAAAATTTTATTTCAAGATAACCGTCGTCGCAACACGTGGCAACCTCATGAAACTTTAGGATGGCTGCTAGCTAGTTGACTTATTCATGAAACTTTAGGATGGATGCTAGCTAGTTGACTTCTAAATACAATGTTAGATTTGAGTACTTCATAATTCACATGAAGTAAGGGTAAAATGGTTCATAAATACCACAAAGGTCAAATTTGAACAGTTCAATACACGCACAATAAGAAAAAATAAATCGATACTAGACAATAACAAAACAGTGACAAGTTATAAGATACATTTTCGAGTAATTATAAAACCGCCTTAATATGAATTATTTAGTAAAATATGATTCATGGGAAAATTTTATTTCAAGGTAACCGTCATGCCAAACACGTGGGTAACCTGCCAGTAAACTATAGGGATTCATGAAACTTTAGGTGGCTGTAGCTAGTTGACTTATTCAGTGAAAACTTTAGGTGGATTGCTGAGCTAGGTTGACTTGTCTAAATACGATGTTAGATTCGAGTACTTCATAAATTGTCACATAGGCTTTAGGAATATTGAGCATATAAATTCTCTTAAAGAAGAATAGGTTCTTGGTTTTGTTAGAGGAAATGTTAATTATAAGTTGATATCCATTCACACCAAACAGAAGTTCCTCTTCTTACCCCGTAATCTCTCTATAAAACCCAACGCCTTCACTTTCATCATTTTCTTTCATCTTCTCTGTCAACTTTATATTTAGTAAGTTTCTATCAATGGCCGAAGCAGTTACTAACACGAACGTTATCTCGTCCTCCTCAAAGAAAAGGCTAAACCTTGATGACATTAATCAGGAGGATGATTTCAACCACAAGAAGCAAATTACAAAGCCCACGTTGGAAGATCCTTCATGGGCTTTGGCAAATGGTCGCCATATATTCGGAGAGCATGGTGGAGTTAACATGTCCATCGAAACATCCGCCACTGTAAAACCTAAAAATGTCTTCAACAAGTGGTTAAAATTACAAATACCACTAAGGGCAGGAAAATTTTCATAAAAGCTTAAATAAAATTCTCATATAAAGGTTGAAATTATAAAAATGCAACAAGTGACAATTATGAAATGTTTTGTAAGTTTAAAAATCTTTTTTTAATTAAGAAAAAATAAAAACATTAATATTTGTATATATGTAATTTTGGTTATTCCGAAAATATTAATAATATGTGCTGTATTTTATATAATGCAAATAAATTTAAATAAATAAGGTAATTATTAAAAAAATTTGGTAAATGATAAAAATCTGATTGTTAGTCTTTTGAAAGCCCCTAAACTCGGCATAGATGCACCTAGCGCATATGTCCTTTTATTCATTCGTTTTGTCTAAATCCTAAGAAAACTGAATGCCAAAAGACCGATAAAAATAAAGGGCGGCTCAAAGAATTTTTCTCAAGGCTTTCTCGATTTTTCTTGGTGTGTTTTGAAAGGTCAAGGATTTGTGGGAAAAGATTAGTGGATGTTTGGTGGAGTGATTGTTCGAGTTTTGGTCATTGGTTTTGGGGTAGAATAAGCAACCGGTTCATTAAATTCATAAAAATCAGAAGGATCATCCAAGGTATGTTTACAACTTCACTTTTCATCATTACAAATTCGATCTATGCATAGCAAAATGTGTCAGGCATTTTATTTTGATTTTATAAATTGAAAATCATATGGTGAACCCTAATTTAGAACATGAATGAATCGCACACAATTACATTTGTAAATTGATTTATATTTTTTAAGGGTGGTCTTATCACTTATAACTCATAAAAATTGTTGAAAGAAAATTTAGAAGTGAGTGCGAATAATTATTGGAGATTATCATTGTTTGCGCCAATTATGATAAATAAGGAAAAGGAAAGAATAAAATTAAGGGATGGGTTTGATAATTTGTTCCAGGAACCATTAATGCAATGATTGATAATAATTATGTTGTGATTGGAAAAATTTAATTTAGGGGTTTTAGTGATTTAATTGTTATCCGATTTGCTATTGTAAATGTATAAGGACTTGTTTTGTAATCTGAAACTATGGGTTGTTTAAGACATGCTTATATCTTTAGTATATCTGGTATAAATAAGTTGGGGGGGGGATATAAAATATCATTTTGATATTATTTTGGATTTAGAATTGGTTAATTTACATCATATAAGTAATTAGAAAGTAATTAATGTTAAAAGAGAGGGACTGAAATGTAATTCTGAAAAGTATAAGGTATGGTAGTAAATTAATGTATAAAGTATGATTGTTGTCATCTTTGAATCTATAAGGGCTTGTTTTGTAAATTGATGATATTAAGATAATGTTTTTAAGTAATTATAGAGAATCCAAAAGGACTAAATATGTAATATATGTAATATTAAGGGTTTGACTGGTAAGAAATACATAAATAGTGAAGGGTTTAATCTGAATTAATAATGAAACTTTGATATTTTACTCCTTTTACCTTGATGATTGTTGATTTTGCATATTAAACCCTAAAAAATGGAAAGCGTCACTATTTAACCTAAACTTGTAAGGTGGCATATTTCTAAGTCCCTAAGCTATTTAAAATACTTATAGAATTCTCAATATGATGAATATTATTATAATGGATAAGTTACTAAAAATAGAAAGTTACTAATTATTGGAAGTTACTAATTATTGGAAAGTTTACTAATAATGAAAAGTTACTAAATAAGTGGAAAGTTACTAAAAATGGGAAAGTTTTCTAAAAATGAAAGTATACCTTAAATGAATGGTTTGTTAATTTGAATTATCGTTTCTTTAGTTTCGGTCAGAGGGAGTGATTTTGATTTCCTGTGGTGTTTCTTGAAGTTTTGCTGTTGCTTCGGAATAAGGTACAGGATTAGTGACGACCTTATCGTTAAGGTTTCTCAGGACATGTTTCCTCTCTTTCTTTGTTTACTTATGTGATTTGCTACTTTTGGCTGCTGAGCCCTTTTATTTTGGTATTTCTGTTTATGATCTGTCAATTATGTTCCATTTGAACGCCTGTATGTACCTTTGATATTTGAACCTTTTGATATTTGAAAACCTGTGATATTTGAACTTTACTCATTGAACCTTTGCTATGATCCCTTTGAAATGAACTTTGATATGACTTTGCTTTGAACCCTTCAGTTTGAGAACCAAGCCACTATTTGTTTCCTAGCCATGAAGGTAACATGGCCGTGTCATTGATGCACCTTTGGCATGACTCATGTGTGGGTGAGTGATTTCTCACACCGTCCCCCATTTGATATTATATGCGCATTATGAAGATTATTATTTGTTTAAGGGGCGTATGGATGCATCCTAGATTTGTTTTGTATTCGATGGATTATGACATTATGATATTTGGATATTTGGTGACTGATGTTTGGGTGCAATCCACGTCTTTCACATTTGGAGCTAGCTACTCCATGGTTACTATGATATGATTTGTTTGGGCTTGGTAATTGGACTTGATTTGATTTTCTGATTCATCTTACCTTACACTATGAATTGACTTCTGATTTGTCTTACCTTATATTTGTATCCCTTTGATCATGTATTGTGATATCCTTTGTACCTTGTATCGTATCCTTTGATTTCCGTTATCTTTTGCATTCGATTATATATATCTGTTCACTGGGCTTTGTAAGCTCAGCCGCACTTTCTTTTCCTGCGGCAGGTATCTAAGCTAGGAGCTAGGGTTGCTTTCAGGCTATGAGTGCTGAGTGTGGACTTACCCTAGAGATCTTAGTTTTGATATATGAATTGTTTCTTTTCAAGACATTTGTTATTTCGTTTGGATATGTCTATCTTTTGAGAACTTATGTACCTTAAGTCGTGTTGACTTATTTTCCTTTGGTTATTTATTTAAGACTTCCGCTGTTTATGCTTGTGTTATGATTATGAATGCTTTTGATGTCACACCATATTTGTAATACTTTTACCCTTTTGGGTCGGGGCGTTACAAAGTTGTTGTTGAGGTGGTATTGTTGGTCTTGTAACAGTCTCACTAGCTTCTTTCATAATCACTCATCTTGTTAGTCTTGTAGTAGTCTCACTAGATACTCCTTTTTCCTTTGATTTTTCTTTTGACTTCACACTTCTCATTTTCATAAGTGTCTGAGAAATTGTGAGATCTTCATCTTCAATAACAACTGTTGTGCCCCTGAACTATCGAGGTCATGAAATATTTAACTGCCCTAGGTACGTTTTGATGATCCGTATTCGTCCTGCGAATTTTACTATTCCTATCCCTATGCTCGACTTTGATGTGATTCTTTGGCATGGATTGTTGACTTCTCATCGAGCTAGCATTGACTGCTATGCTAGGACGGTGATCTTTGGTAACGTTCGCCAACCTGAATTTTTTATCATGTGTTCATCACCGGCTTAAGTCCGTTAAGCTCATCTCTGCTATGAAGGCACGTACCTTGATTTCTCATGGGTGCCAAGGTTTTCTGGCTTCTGTTATGGACACATCTTTGGAGAGTCCTAATATTGAAAATCTTTCTGTTGTTCATGAATTCGCTGATGTTTTTTATTCCCGATGAAACTTCCGGACTTCCTCCGGCTATAGAGATTAATTGCATTGAGTTAATCACGGTGCTGGAACCTATCTCAAAGGCTCCGTATCGTCTGGCACCTGTGTAATTGAAGAGAAGTTAAAGAGCAGTTACAAGAGAAATTATGAGAATGGCTATATTAGACCCATTTTCGCCGTGGGGTGCAACCGTCTTATTTGTTTAAAGAAGAAGGATGTGAGCATAGCGCTTGTGTATGATTACCACGAACTCAACCGTATTACGATATCGTATCCGCTATCACTCTTTTCGCGAATACGACGATTTTTTACCAACTAACAAGGGGCCAAATATTTTCTAAGATTGATGTGTCTGATCTGTATCACCAAAGCTTCGTGTGAGAGGAGCAAGATATTTCTAAGACTACACTGCTTTTCGTATCCGTTATTGCCACTACAGTTCTTGGTTATGACCTTCGGTCTGACTAATGCTCCTGCCGTGTTTATGGATTTGACGAACCGTATTTTCCACGAGTACCTCGATAAGTTCGTTATTGTTTTCATCGACGACACCCTCGTTTACTCAAAGTCTGAAGAAGAGCATGAGCAACATCTATGGATTATGTTGGAGATTCTTAGACAGAAGAAGTTGTATGCAGAAGTTTAGAATGCGAGTAATTTGGATACAAGTAAGTCGCTTCCTTGTCATATTGTATCTGCAGACGGCATCATTAAGATCCATCAAAGTTGAAGCAATCACCAAATGGCCGAGACCTACACGGTGACGGAGTGAGAAGTTTTTCTGGGGCTTCCTGCTGGCTATACCGCCGTATTGCTAGAGGTTTCTCTTAATAAGCTTTACCTCTAAACCCAGCTGAGAGAAAGGGTGAGAAGTTTGTGTTGGACGGATGAGCCGTCAGGAGAGTTTTTTGAGAATTAAACGGAGATTGTGTCAGCTCCGATACTTAGACTCTTCCATCAGTTCGGTGGTTTTCAGATATACAAGTGATTCATCGAAGAAAGGTTTGGGTTGGTTTTTGATGCAACATGGGAAAGTAATCGCCTACGCATTCAAGAATACGAAGCCTTATTGAAGTAAATTATCCAACCCATGATCTTGAGTTAGCTGCAGTGGTTTAGCATTGAAGATCTGGAGACACTATCTATTTTGAAGCTTGTGATATATTTACAGATCAAAAGAGTCTCAAATATATATTAACTTAATAGAACTTAACATGAGAACCGAGAAGATGGATGAAACTTTTTGAAAGATTATAGACACTAGCATCCAGAACCATCCGGGCAAGCTAATGTGGGTTGCCGACGCACTAAGTCGAAAATCTGGGAAGATAGCTTGTTTTGATCATGATCCATCATGATTTAGAGCGTTTTTGGAAGTTTGAGCACATGTGTACGAGGTTTCTGGTGGCTTTTGGGCGAGTATGAGAAATAGAAGTCTAACCTCAATGCTAACAGATCAAAGAAAGCTCAAAGGGATAACGGGTGATTGTGTGGCTATTGTGCAGAACGTTGAAGACGTTAAAACATACTGAGTTCGTGTTGATGATGTACGGAGTTTGGTGGTTTGAAGATAGGCTAAAAGATTTCCAAATGATCAGCACTTCATGAAAGGTAGACGGAAGCTCTTAGTTCTCCATTTACTATTTCATACCAGGTTCAATCCAATATGTTAACAGAAATTTGAAACATAACTTTTTGGTGGAATGGCATAAGCAATAATGTGGCTACGTTTGTATCCAATATGTATGACTTGTCCAGCAAGTAAAAATGTACTTCAAGGGCTAGGGTTTGTTACAAGGCCCGTTGAGATTCCTATGTGGAAATGGGATGAATTCCCCTGGGATTTTCGTTACATGTTTGCCTACTACTCAGGAAAAGAAACCCCCCCCAAACAAAAAAATGGGGAAAAATGCGATTTGGGTGGTGTTGATCGGCTTAAACAAGTCTGCTCATGATCTTACCTATTCGTAATGAACATGGTATTTAGTAAGTTGGCGGAGATTTTTCGAACAGGAAAACGTTGTCTGCAAATGGAACTCCATACTTCTATTGTGTCCGACAGAGATCGAAGTTACGTCTCGTTTTTGTAAAGGATTAACAGAAAGCTTGGGGAACTCCGTCTTAAGACAGTACAGCCATTTCATCCTCAACCGAATGTCAGCCAGAGAGGACCATTCAGACTTTGGAAGATCATAGTTGTGGGCTTGTGCTTTAGAATGACGGGTGCTGGATTATATTTGTGCGAGGTGGAGTTTGCCTACATAATAGATGGCATGCTACATCAAGGCAGCACCTATCGAGCTTCATTGTAAAGGTAGAAAATGTAACACGCTAATAGACTGGGTATGAAGTAGGCGGCATTTGATTGAAGATCCGTAGCTCATCGAGATTAAAAATGATAAAGTTGCTGGTTGCTAAGGAGAAATTGAAAGGGCTATATCGCGACAGAAGAAGTTATGCGATAATACATCGAACGTGACTTAATTTCAAACGGAGATCGTAGATTCTCAAGTTCCGCCAGTCAAGAGGAGTTAAACGTTTTGGATCAATGCAAAGCTTAGTCCTCGATTCATGGTCCCGTTGGAGATTTTGGAACGTATTGGAGAGTTTCGTATCGTCTGGGCGCTTCCTCCGCAGTTACCGCACTTCACGATGTCTTTCATGTATCTCTTTTGAGGGGATACCATTATCATCCATTGCAATTATCGCATCTTATCCTTTTGATCAATTCAGCCTGATAAGTCTTTGTCCAGGAACCTGAAATCCATTCGTGGATCGCAAGAGAGATCATGAGAAACAAAGTTATCCTTCTATAACATTCTTTGGAAAATAACCCAGAGCGTGAAGGCTAACCTTGGGAGACCGCAGAGTCTATGCGAGCTAGTTATCCTCATTTCTTTGTCGAGTTCGTAATGTTTTTGTTTTCGTTCTCATTTCGTTTCATTCGTTCATTTCAATTTTCGAGACGAAATTTTTTTTTAGAGTAATAATTGTAAAACTAAAAAATCTCAACAAGTGTGTAAATTAACCAAAATACCCCTAATGCAAGAAAATTACATAAAAGCCTTAAAATAAAATCATTTTAAAAAAAGGTTAGAAATTATAAAAATGCAACTTATGACAATTATGGAATTTATGTAAGATTTAAAATACCTTATGATATACAAGAAAAATAATTAATATTTATATATACATATATTAGCCGAAATTATGTGTATTTAATTATTTATATATTACAAATTTAATTAAATAAAATAAGGATAATAACCAAAATAATTTGGCTAATTTTAAAATCAGTTTTAGTCAAATTGAAAGACCCATAAACTCGGCATAATCCCTTTTATAATTTCTTTATATGCATTTCATTTGATAAACTTCTAAAACATTATCACTGAAAACCCTAAAAACAAAATGCGGAGAAAAGAAATTTTTTCCAAGCAAGCACATATTTTCTAGGGTGTTTTGAAGGTCAAAGATTCTGGGAAAAATAGTGGGAAGATTGTAGAGTGCTTGGTTCGATTGTGGTGATTATTTGGGTTCGAATTAAGCAACCGGGTTCTATAAATTCATTAAATCATCAAGAATCATCAAAGGTATTTTTTTACCTCATTTTTCATCATTATAATCCATAAAATACATAAGAAAAATAATCATGTACGTTATATTGATTTTATAAATTAAATCATGTTCGAAACCCTAATTTTTAGCTAATTATGAAATCGGCATAAAAATTATTTGTACAATTGATTTTATATTATTCTAAGGTTGTTTATATCATATATGACTCAGATAAATTATTGGAAAAATTTAGAAGTGATTCGAATAATTATTGGGGATTTAATTGTGTTTGCCGATTTCGAAAATAAGGAAAAAAGAAAGAAATAAAATTAGGGTTAGGGTTTTGATAATTTTTCCAGGTGCATTTAATGCCAATGATTGGGAAAAAATTAATTAGGGTTTTAGTGATTTATTTGTTATCCGATTTGCTATTTAAAAGTATAAGGACTTGTTTTGTAATTTCTGAAACTATGGGGTCTATTTTAGACATGTTATTATATTTAATATTCTAATAAAATCAGTGGGGGGTAAAAAGGTCATTTGATATTATTTTGGATTAAAATTGATAATTAGCATTTAATAAGTAATTATAATTAATTAATTAAAAAAGAGGGACCCTGAAATTGTAAATACTGAAAAGTAAAAAGGTTTGGTTAGTATTAATGTAAGAAGTATGAGTTTGTCATAATTGAATCTATATAAGTCTTGGTTTGTAAATATGGAATAATTAAAATAATGTTTTATTTAATTAATTAAACAAAATGGCCAAAATTATGTAAATTATGTAAAAATTACAGGGTTTGACCTTGTAAAATACATAAAATGGAAGGTATAAATCTAGAAATAAAATGTGAAACTTTGATATTTAACCCTTTTAACTTGAAAAATATTGATTTTGCAGATTAAACCCTAAAATATGGAAAGTTGTCCATATTTAACCCTAAACTGTAAGGTTGACATATTAATTCCCTAAACTATTCAATTACTTAATAGAGTCTCAATGATGCAATATCACTATTTTGGAAACTTACTAAAAATAAAACTTACTGAAAAAAATGGAAACTTACTAAAAAACATTGGTGGAAATTATTACTAAAAATGGAAAGTACAACTTCAAATGAATGTTTGTAATTTCGAATATTCATCCTTTCTTTAGTCCGGTCAAGAGGGAGTGATTTTGATATTACCTGAGGTGTTTTCTTTGATTAATTGCTTTGCTTTCGGAATAAGGTACAGATAATCTGACCTTATCGTTAGGTTTCTCATGACATTTTCCACTCTTCTTTGATTTCTAATGTGATTTGCTACCATTTTCTCTGAGCCTTTATCTTGGCTTTCTTATATGAATCTGGTCATTATGTTCCATTTGAAAACCTCTATGCTACCTTTGATATTTGAACCTTGATATTTGGAACCTTTGCATTGAACCTTTGCTATGATCCCCTTTGAAATGAACTTTGATAGACTTTGCTTTGAACCCTTTAGTTTGAGAACCAAGCCACTATTTGTTATCCTAGCACATGAATGGTAAACATTGCCGTAGTCATTGAATGCACCTTTGGCATGACTCATGAGTAGTGAGTGATTCTCACGCCGACCCCCAATTTGATATTATATGGATGCGCATTATGAGATTATTATTTGTTTAAGGGCGTATGGTGCATCCTAATTTGTTTTGTATTCGATGAATTATACATTAAAGATATTTGGATATATTGGTGACTGGGATGTTTTGGGTGCATTCCACGTCTTTCACAATTGGAGCTCGCTACTCCATGGTTACTATGATATGATTTGTTTGGGCTTGGTAATTGGACTTGATTTGATCTCTGATTTCATTTTACCTTACACTATGATTTGATCTTCTGATTTGTCTTACCTTATATCGTATCCTTTGATATTCCATTATTTTTTGCGTTCGATTATATTATATCTGTTCACTAGGGCTTTGTAAGCACACCGGCACGTTCTTTTCCTGTGGCAGTATCTAACTAGGAGCTGGGGTTGCTTTCAGGCTAAGAGTGCTGAGTGTAAGGACTTACCCTAGAGATCTTAGATTTTTGATATAATGAACTTGATTTCTTTTCAAGACATTGTTATATCGTTTGGATAAGGCTAACTTTTGAGAACTTATGTACCTTAAGTCGTGTTGACTTATTATCCTTTGGTTATTTATTTAAGACTTCCGGTGTTATGCTTGTGTTATGATATGTATGCCTTTGATGTCACACCCATATTGTAATACTTCTACCTTTTTAGTCGGGCGTTACAGGTTTACTAATTCTAAGATAATCTAAAACTAAGACCAAACCTCAACTAACATAGTTTAGTTTCTAATCAAATTCTAACAGTAAAAGTGGGATTTCAGCCTTAAGACTGCACGGGTTTGGTGGTGACTACAATCAAATTTCTAGACACTTAACCCACGCAGCTCAACTGCAAATTAATAAAGAAAAAGAGTCGTCAAGCCTTAAAATAGAAAAACTATATTAGCCATCGTTAATCCGATTAGAAGTTGGTTTGTTTATTCAGTGCAATCATTACTTATCTTGAGGTGGTATATCATTCTTAGACTTAGGCATGACTTCTTCCTAAGACCTAGACACATTAACTTTGTCACGATTAAAGCATCCGCATAAAGCATTCTTATTTGCCGATTATAATCTATCTTATGATTAAAGCAATGGTGATCTTGTTTAAACCCTAGCTCATAGAACTTTACCCCACTTACTGCTAACGGTGGATTCATAAACCATGTCCACTAACCAAATCTTTACCAATTAATTAGATCGTACTCGTTGATCACAAGGGTCACCTACCGGTCCAACTAAGCTCACAATCTAAAGGCAAAGATTGGTTGTTAATCGTGATCCTATTGGTCTAGATGTATTAATCACTATATGGAGAGTTATCCCGGCATCTAAATTACTTGGTCCGTATCACTAGATCCAGATAAATGATAGGTCGCATATTAAAGCACATAAACAAATATATTTTGATAAACATAAACAAGCATACGATGATAAATTAAGTAATCAAGATATAAGCAAAACCAAACATTCAGATCTTCATAATATTGGCTAATACGCTAAGGTATTATCCTTCAAACATCATAATTAATATAAGAGTAATGGCTTAGCCAAGGTTAACTAACCGAGTTAACGAATGATACCAAAAACTGAACGTTACAAAAAGTATAAGTAATACATCGTTGTCTCCTAATGGGTAGAATGCTTGCCTAACCTCTTCTGCTCTATTTTTCCACTGAAAATTGACTTTTGTGATTTAGGATCGAGAAATATGATTTAGCACACTTAAAACCGATTTTTAAAAGTTTTCTATTTATAGGTTCGAAGTCGGTGCGATAAAAAAACGGCGTATCACAAATGGTTCGATACGAGGGCTTTATCGATTTTTCTTGAGTAGGGACCACATTTGTATCTTGCAAATATTCACCTTCTAATATACAAAACAAACGTATTGGTCTTCTCGTTCTCTGATAACGGCGTATTGATCATAGTTTCCTTTGCGGACTTTGGTGAGTTGCAGGCATAGATACGCCGTAACTCCCACGTGAGGATTACGGGTATTGGTTTATCAGAATATAATCTTAAAAATAACTTCGTTCAAGCTAACTCCAAAATGCGTGCCTTTTGCTAATATTCACCAAGTAAACTACCATAATAACTGCATTTCCCGAATATTAACCTTAAGAGTAACCAATTCTTTGCAATAATTATATAAAATGGTTTAATTTCATTTGATAAATGATGCTATAGCAATAGACGTTATTTTGATTCATCAAATACCACCCCCACTTGAATCCTACTTGTCCTAAAGTACCTTAGAAGTTTTATAAAAATTATCCCTAATGAATATTTTTCCATAAGCATTATTTTATCCTGTTATAAAGTACACAACGGAAACACCGTCACGAAAAAGGAAGATTAAAACACTCAAATCACTCAACTAATCTAATGTGGTATCATGTTGACCTAATTCTCTCAATTGCTCGGTTCCGTGACAATATTCAATCATAAGGCTTTAGGCAAGGATACACATCTCCACCACTAGAGCTAAGGAGTAACAAGTTTATAAAGGTAAATATAGGTTTGTATGATAAGGCTTAGGGTTGATCATTCTACAATCTTTCACCAAAAGTACCACACCAACAAGGCAGCTGAAGCACACATACATGGCCGTAACGACGGAATAGACATGTGTGTTCGATCACATCCTCATTCGAGTTTAACCAATGGTTAGGATGAAGAATGATATAGGGTAGGGATCTTCTAACTTTCACCAATAGTAATAAACCAACAAGGCAGCTGAGACATGCATACATGGCCGTAACGACGGAATAGACATGCAAACGTTCGTAACAAACCTCATCGCGTTAAAACCCATTTTAATTATTAGGAAAGGGAAATAAATTGTTGTTAAATAAAAATTACAAAACAAATAGATTAAGTCTAAGATACAAGTTGCTAGACACTTTTTCCCGACCGTTACCATGATAAAGACATAACTATTTACAAACGTCTTGATCATAGATAAAAAACAACAACCTAAGTTGGCGTTCCCGTAACGGTCAACTTCCCAATCATCCCATACTTTACATACTTTACAAGGCAAGTGGCGATATCTTCCACTTTATACAATACTCTACATCATCGATTTGTATCAACGAATAATCGATCCTTTGGTAATTCCTTCGTAGTTACGAAATGATATCTTGCAAACTTTCCTTTTATTTTTTTTTGCGATTTTTGTAATTTTTTCGAAAAATTGTTTTTCTTTTTTTATTTTCAAACATCTAACTATATACGAAACTCAAAGTAGTTACACCATATACACAATCATAATAATTCCGGATAATTCCTTCAATAATTCTTCATTCTTCGGATGTACTACTAATTACGATGGCAATAAAAATACATGAGTATTGACTACTTTATACATTCCCATTTGCGATGTGCAAATTTCTTCCAACCGTACCAAAATTGACACAAGACTCGGGAAATACATACTTTACACATTAAGCAACTAGCAACTGTAAAATAAACTTAATCTAACAGGGTAGGCTAAGGTGTAAAGGTGTAACGAAATAAAACACGTTGGTTGTAATTCCTAAATATTGTCTAAAAAAGCCTCAATCGAAGAACAAAACCAAAAATTAAGAACTCAACGGGTTGTCCTAGGGTATCTTACTCTTAAAGTGATAGTAAACAAAGGGTTTATATAGGGGTTAACTAACCAATGTAGTTAGTTAATTAAACAACATATAAATGCGTTTGGGAGAAATCCCTAAAATTTACCAATTTAAACAAGTTAGTCCATCTAAATCCATTACTTCCTTCACAGTGATACTCGAATAATAACGAAAGCTCAAGATCTAAAGTCTACTACTTCATCGGCAACAAAACTGCTCCATATTTTGTGATTTTGGGTAAACATTTAGAAAATGTAGTAGGTTAAAATCCATACAATATCTAAAACAGGGTTGTTGTGTGCGGGTTAGTAACATGTAAATTTCACAAAAGTATGCTAAAAAAATTTTAATTTAGGCATATTTTAAGCCTTTTTACTGTGAAAATTTAGATAAGAAAACATTCTATTGTCCATCCCCCCACTTGAATTATACCACGTCCTCATAGATAAAACAATTAAAATACGGGAATTAAAAAGAATTAGAATGAGAAACTCCCCTGATAAAATTCCTACTGTAGATTACTCCATGTGAGTTTTATGCGAGCAAGAATTTGTGTTGAACATCCTCCTTGAAGTTTCAAGACTCCAACACCTCGAGACATGTAAATACTTCAACTAACTCGTCGATTTCTTTTCATTTTTTTGAGGTCCTGTGCAAATAATAGGAAAAACATGCATTCCTATATTTGGTACCTATGTTTAATTTAATCTAAACTAAACAAACTAAATACAAGTCAGTCTGGTAATACCCGTTCAGTGCATATATGTCATATTGCCAGAAACTTACAATAATGTATTTACACTCAGATGTTTTCTAGCATAAGTAGTTTATAGATTCATTTCTCCAAGTTTAATTGAGAAAATCTTTTTATGAATTATTCTAAACGGTTCTACTTGAGGGCAAGTAGAAGACAAGTGGGGGGATATTTGATAACATCAAATAATTGATACATTTTAGTATCAAATTCCTTATAAAAATGCTTACAAATATGCTATTAATGTATGAAAACGTTACTTAATTGTTTTTTATTAGTTTTCAGGGACCAAGTGAGCATTTTAGCAAAAGACAAGGGATCTGGACAAGAAATGCACTAAAGTGAAGAGTCCAAGGCAATTTACAGCGTAACAACCCTGAGGGGTTACGCCGTAACATCTTATAACGAAGAAATAAGTCATCACACCCTTTACGGCGTAAAGTGTCTCCAAGATTACACCGCAACATTCAAATTTACAAGAGATGACGTATTTGACTCAGCGTTACGGCGTAACATAAGCGACAAGGTTACGCCATAACATACTTTTATGCCTAGAAGATTAGATGCTTACGTAGTAAGGTTACGACGTAACATCCCATAAGGATTACGCCGTAAACCTTTCAAAGCCTATAAATAGAGCCCTCATCCGGCTCATTCAGCATCATTCACCACCACCACTTCACACACAATTCTAAGGGGTAAACCAAACCCTTAAGGTTCGAAGCATTTCATCTGAAGGTCCAAGGGAGAAGCCACTAGCATACTTATTGTATTTAATCTTTCATTTCATTCTCTATAAGAATTATGATGATTCAATCCATGTCTTTATTCATTAATTCTTGCATTGCTATTACTATGAGCGGCTAAGCACTC
>BQNB010155761.1:0-15353 GCA_026074375.1 Tanacetum coccineum
TAGAAATCATAGGGGTTCGATAAAAATTCCGTCATTTGTAAAGTTTAATTTTATTTTATCTCTCTCATATCTTTCGCACACAAAAACACACTCATCTGAGATGAAAACCACTCGACATTTCTCTAATCATAACCACCGCAAATCATGTTGGGAATTAAAAGTCTTCTTAATACTGTTGAAAGATCCTGCTACTAGTCAATGATAAAAGAGAAGTTTCAACTAGAGACATTAATGTTGATTGAAGACATTAATGATGATTGAAGACTTTATGGTTGAAGACTTTATGTTGATGAGAAGTTTAATTGAGGTGGTTATGGAAAGTATTGAATACATTTGATTAATGTTGACCACATAGTTAGAAACATATTGAATACTTAATTATGGTATTTAATATGGTTGACTAGATTGTTGGGAAATATATTGTAAAAGACTTAATACTGGTAGTATAACAGTTAAGTCTGGTAGTATTAGTTAATACTGGCAGTACTAATATTAAGTCTGGCAGTATTAAAGTTAATACTGCTTGGTCAAACAATTAAGTCTGGTGTAATTATAGGAATAGTTATCAATTAGCGTTGATTAGGAAGAGATAAGCATTATCTCTTAACGCGTTTAGGGTTCCTTAAGTCTATAAAAGGAACATAGAATAGTATTATAAACATATGAGTTGATTGAGAATTTACAATCAAATAGTAATAGTAATAGCAAGTTTGGTATTCGTTCTTGTGTTCATCTTGGTATAGATATTGATATTCCGCGTCAATATTTGTATTCACAGGTATTGTCTCTCATAGTATCTTTGGATCTATTCAAAGGACTATAAGTCATTCAAGGCTCATTGAGGTCCTGTTTATAAGGACCTACATTATCATACCTATGGACTTCTATTCTAACTAATGGAATGTCCCTGGGTAGATCCCTCTGGTTCTGGCTGGATCGTGGAAACAAACACCTATACCTAACCACCTTATAACTCCAATTAATTAAATACATGGTCAGTCTTTTGGTATTGCTCTCAACCTTAAAACCATTTGAAAACATCGATCAAGGTACTTTGTAATATAAATCAAAACATTTAGTACCTCGATGATTTTTTTCCAGAAATGCTCCCTCTGCATATGTGCATCGATAACCGAAAATGTTTTGCACATACTAGGAAGAAGCTGCGCTAGAGTCATTTAGATCACATTTTACAAGTTAAATATATATTTTAATCATTTTCTCACCTTATCAAAAATGTTAAATCTCTCGATATTTTGGATATCAATTTATTCAAATATGTATAAAAATTATGTGGGGAGAAAAATGTTCTGATAATATATAATAAGCCTTATTAGGAACATTTTAATGCTCCCCCTTAATTTATGAGGGTATTATATGGTGTTTGAGTATGTTAATTTGATTTTTTTTAAATTTACTAAGAAATTCTTGAAAATTCATACTCAAACACTATATATGCCTATTTTTAGTCTAACACTACTTATTTATAGATTCACATGTTTTATAAACATGAGAGAATGACCTTTAAAGAGTAGAACAAGATATGACAAAGTCATATTGTCCGCTGAAGCAGCCAAAGGTCTCTTCGTATTCTCTTCCACCAACAAACTTTTCTAACCTCCTCATGATTCTTCTATCCAGCAACTTTTGATTGATGGCCTTGATCATGATGCGGGTCCTTTGCTGATCCAAACTAGTCTATAGCCTCCTCCTCATTGCCGTGTTATACCCTAAGTGTAACTCATGAAGCATTTGATCCAGAGTGTCACGAACTGAGATGAGAGTGCCGCCACTGAAATTGTGAATCGTCAGCACGCATAAATCTCGTTCGTTTCATATTGTCTTCATAGATCACACCTTGAGGATTTAAAAGAGTGGTGTATGCTAGTCAACTGGACATATCCACATCTCGAGTTCTTGGCTTGGTGAGGTTGAGCTTCTTCTGGTAACTTTCTACCTCACAGCTAAAAGTCTTCAACCCTTGCCTGAATAACAGTCCTTCTTGCAAACATACATAAGCTCACTGCCAAATGAACCATGACATTCCCATCTAGTTTGTTAAGTTTGTTGTAAACAACGAAAAGTAGAATGTATTCAATGTCGTTTAGATGCAATCTCTTGAAATCACCTTCCTTGAAAGTGTACAATTGTTGATCTGCTATTTTAACAACAATTTCATCCAAGTGACCATACCTGTACCACTCGTTCACCTTAACACTGATAATGCTCAAAATCCTCTTGGTCGAATAAACATCGTACTTGGACACCATTTTTGTTGTATAACCATAGAATTCTGGCGTTTGGTTCGCCAGTTAGAAATTCCCAAAAGAGCATAGCTATCATAAACAACCTTTACAGGACTCCACAAGTTAGGAACCATGTCTTCAATGCCCTTTAACTCATACATTGTAGCTTTAGACTTTGTCATAGAGGCTGTGTATTTCTTGTCATTGCTTCCTCCTCTTAAATATTCCAAGTCATTGTTAAAGAAGAAGTTGGCTGGGATAATTTGATGACCTTGTGATGACATTTGCACATGTAGAGGTTTGGTAAGATCATAGGGATAACGATGACCCTTAGGGTTGTTCCTGTCAAGTTATTCAGACAAAGCACGATAGCATTCTTCCATAGTATAGTCTAACTCCACATAACTTTTGTACGTTCTTTGCAGCAAATTGTAAACTGGTCCTAAAAGAAGTTCTTTTATTAGATTGTCAATCTTGAGACAATTTATTGCAAAGGCAGAGAAGTCGATTAGAGTGTGCATCAACTCATCAAAGGTGAGAGGAGGTTTTATAGCTTTAGCAGGGATCCTTTGAGCCAACTTTGTTTGGCACTGTCATTCACTACTGTTTCATTCCTTTTCATTCAAGGATTAAAGATCAAGAGAAGTGTCACTATTGGACTTCCTGTACCAGTTATTCTTAGGAACAACCTTATCGTTGGGTTGTTCATCAGTATTACCTAAGTATTCTCCTTGATCCATTAGCATATCAGCATAGTCACACTCAGCGTCATCATGTTCAGCATTGTTAGAGTCTTGCACAGAGATCGGTTCAATAACTTGATCTTTTGTAGACTTACCAAATTTATAAGACTTTGAAGAGGTGGCTGGATATTTTCCTTTAGAAGAATCCTTTATAATAGACGTCTTCTTCGAGGTTTCAGTTCCTTTGCTTGTCCTTTGTCGTTTTAACCCTTGGTTTGATCCAGCAGAAGGGCCTTCATCTTTATCAGCATCATCTGGTTTCCTCTTCTTTAGTTCATTAGCAACACCTTTGTCCATAGCATCTTCATCCTTAAGGATTGACTCCATGAAAGCATGAAATAGAGCTTTGTGCTTAAGACTTTTGTTGAATGAATTAGATTTAGTCATTGTATTGAACAATGTAGTTTTTAATCAAATTCTTCAAGTGCAACAGTATCAGATGAGGTGGTAGTCTCTTTAGGCATTTGCTGCTTATTTGCATGCTTCATCTTGATTTTCTGGATGTCTTCAATACTTTTCTGAGGTGAATATTACTGCTTGAGTCTCTCTACAATCTCAGCTAGAACAGAGTGTTCCTTAATGATGTCAGCCGAGTATTTCTGAATCACCTTATACAGAGCATCGTCCAGACTTGATTCAAGATACTCTTTATAGCATTTAAAACTTCATATTTGTTGCTGAAATAACTGTTGTAGAGTTATCAACACTTTTGAGCTCTTTTACATCCTTTTCCAAATTAGTAAATCTTTGATGGATAGCAGAGAAGGTTTCAGATTCAGGAACTGCAATGGTTGAGGTTGTAGCTTATGTGTTTGTTGGTGTTGGGATTGGTATTGATTATTGAAGAGAAGGAAAGAGTGACAAAAGAATGGAAGTAATGGTTGTTGCTGGAGCAGTTGTGACTGTTTAGATGGATGGAAAATAGTATGCTCAGGGATTATAGAAATAGGGATGGTAAGAAGTGGTGAAGTACGTGGAACTTCATGTTGAACCGCAATATCCAACAGTAAGATTGCTTCGGTTTAACCAGCATTAAGATTCTTGAGGTTGAGCATCGCATTTGTGAATGTGGAAGAGACAAAACGACTTGAACTAACAAGAGGAAGTTTAGTAGTAGCAATCTGTGTAGCTTATGCAGCATCCTGAGCTTGTGCTGCAAACTGAGCTTGTGTTGCAACCTGAGCTTCAGCAATTCCCACCTCTTGATCTACATGAGCTTGTTCTGTATCCTTTTCGCCATCATCATCTTGCTCAGCATCTGTCAATCTAACATTGACATCACCATATAGTTCTTCACTGATCCATTCATACTCTTCCTTATCTACATCCTTGGTCTCATCATTTGTTTCATCATCAGTAGGTACATAATCTTCAGGAGCATGTACGAATGCGTCTTCAGATTCTTCCTCTTCATCATTTGTCATTTGATTCTTGAAATCAGTTTATTCATCATCAGCTTGTTGAAGATCATCATCACTATCTTGAACATCTTCATCATCACCTTGTATATTGGCTTCATTACCATTATCACCCTATGATTCATATTCGCTTTTAGAAGAATCATGTTTGGACACATCAGGAACCCCTGGTTTTAAACTAGTTCCTTTATTTATGTCAACAGATTTGCCTTTTGGCTCATCAGGAACCCTTGGTTTAGAACCAGTTCCATCACCTGAGCCACCTGCTTGATGGATAGTTGTTTCCTGTTGGCTTCTCTTAAGAACTTCCTTCACTTGAGCCTCCTCAAGTAAAGTAGCTTCAGACAGCAAATCAATTCCTTTGCTTTTATCAGTTGTTGCTGGTGCCTTCTTCTTTAACACAGACACAACAAGAGTGTCTCAGATTTGTACACCACTAGACTATTTTCTAGAAGACTTCTTGGAAGGTGCAACTTTCTTAGCCGGTTCAGGCTCTTCTTCTTCTACGGTAACAAGTGTTCTCTTCCTTGAAAGAGAATCATGTTTCTTGAATTTCCTTGCTTTCTTGGGAGATGATGCACCAGTGGCAAATGCAAGATAAGTCTTGTAGGCATCAGAGTCCTGCATCATCTGATTAGTGATTACTTTAGGAAGTAGTTTTCCATACACTTGATAGTTATCAACTTTAGAGACAAATCTCATGGGACCCAAAATGTTGTCATCCTCTGCAGTATGCATAAACATTATGTTCCTCATAGAAATTGACTTGTCTTTGGTGATGAAGTGATGAATGATAGCCTTTATGAATATGGGATAGTACATCGTTTCTTGTTTCTTATGGTCTCTGTTGTCTATTTGGAATGTGAAGTCTTCCCAGAGTAGTTCGAAAAAGTCAACATTCTTTTTCCAGACCCCTCCCCCCCCAGGAACCACTCTGGACCCCCCCTCCCCCCCCCCCCAGCCCTCTCCCCCACCCCCCCACCCCCTCCAGACCCGCCACCCAAGACCCCCCCCCACCACCACACTCATTACCCCCCCCTCCTCTACTCACCAGCCCCCCAACACTCCAGACCCCCCCTCCCACCCCCTCCCCCCCCCCTGGACCCCTCCCGCCCCCCCCCCCCCCACCCCCCCCCCCCCCCCAGTCCCCCCAGCCCCAGGAGATCCCCCCCCCCCTTCCCCTTCCCCCCCCCCCAGCCCCCAGAACTCACCCTCCCCCATCCCCAACCCCCCCCCCCCCCTCCCTCGCCCCCCCCCCCAGACCCCACTACCCCCCCCCCACCCCACCCTACCACACACCCAGAGTTGTTCGAAAAGTCTACATTCTTTTTTATAGAACATTCCCTATAGAATTTAAGCTCTTGAAAGTCAAAGCTTATCAAGGCTTGCGATTTTCCCAAATAGACACTTGTTGATGATTGCAGCAAAGGTTCTTCATGGTTGGTACATCTGATCAACAACAACTTCAGTGATAGATTTGATGTCTCCTTTGTGGCCAAGTTCTCTGATGAAGGAGACAATTTCTTCATCTGAAGGAAGTGCATCAAATTCTTGATTCGGATGTTGGGTTCGGTTCCTGAGCCCTTTAGTCTTTCAGTAGATATAAACATAAAATCCCTTAATTGTTTCTCAAGCTGAAGTCTTTCAGCGTGAGTCGCTGAAGCTTCTTCAGTGTCAGCTCTTCAAGTCCTTAGAAGATTGGGAAGTATCTTCACTTCAGTTTATGCAGCGGTACAGAAACTGAAGAAGGCCCTTGGTTGGAGCTTCAGTTTAGCTTGGTTGACAATTCCAAACTGAACGTTTTCTATCTCCTTAACAGAAACTGAAACGTGTTATTTCACTTCTAGAAGGTTTACAAGGCGGGAAAAAGATTGCTTTATGTCAAAATGAATAAAGCAATCTCCCTGGGAAATGTTACTTCTAAAGTTGGTATAGAAGTAAAACAACTTTCCTTAAAGGACTGTACCTAGTACTATAAAGCATGTGTACATTAAATGGTAGCTCAACCACCCATTTAATGCTTGACATGTGTATTAGGTTAACTTGTAAACCCTAATCCCTATGCCTATAAAAGGAACGGGATTCCTATAGTAAATTCCATCTCTTCTAATTAATGTGATACACATTGAAGAGTTCATTTATCTCTCAAACAAACTAACTCGTACTATTGAAAGCTAAAGCTTTAGTTTTGTCATAACAAGTTTGTTTTCTTATTTCTCATAACTTTGGTTAGAGAATAAGTTCGAAGGATATAACACCCCAATTGTCATTCAACCATCTTGCTATTCCGCAAGCAAGGTGTGTCATAGATTCTTTATTTGATTCTAATAAGAAGCTATACGTTGAAAAGTCACTTCGTTGCCATGGAATGTGATTAGTCTAATTTGATAAACTTTATATCACATTCCTAGGGACCAACAAGTGGTATCAGATCCTTCTGGTTTATAAAATCTCATAAAAAGGTTATATATAAAGGCTCAAAGATTTTTAAAATCAAGATCCATCTTAAATGACAACAATAGAGGTACCACAGACTCTTGAATATAGGGGTGGCCAACTAAATGTTGCTCATGTACTAGAGGTGGAAAATTTCACCAACTAGAAAAAGAGGTTCATGTGCCACATTATTGGTATTGAACCTCAATTTGAAAATATCATCAAAAACGGTCCTTTTATCCCCATGACAGCTGGTCAAAGGAAGCCAGAGAATCAATGGACTGGAGATGAGAGAAAGGCTGCTAACTTAGATTAACAACTCAAAAGTCTCATCATGTCTATTTTTCTAGATAACTAAATGAATTATGTCATAAACTGCTTAATAGATAAATCAACATGGGATGACCTGCATTGTATCATGAGGGCCCTTCTAATGTGAGAGAAAGTAAGGTCATGGATCTGAAATTATGCTATAACACTTTTAAATTCAAAGAAGGTGAATCTCTAACACAAACTTTCACCAGATACAAAGCTTTGATGAATGAGTTAGTAAATGATGGCATCAAACTTTCAAAGCTTGAAAAAATTACTGGTTTTATAAATGGGTTACCAAAGAAGTGGCTAAGTTTCTGCCAAAGTCTCAGAAACAAAAATATTGTGAAAGATTCTGAGCTTGCTTCTCTATTTGATAAACTTAAATATGACGAAAACCTTATTGACAGTATTTATAAGATTGAAAAGAATATATCTCTTATCTCTGTAACACCTCTATCAAATGCTTTCTTCTCTTCCAATATTGTCCAAGACTTTTAAGATAGTCCTGATGACGAAGAGGACACAAGAAGCAGTCATGAGTATCCGTGTTGGGATTAAAAGGCTTTTTGAAGTTACTACTGCTTAGGTGAATGTTATTGCTGTTATGCAAATACTCTAAGTAGTTAAGACTGTTAGTGGAAAGTTAATACTGTTAGTATAATGTTAGTACTATTAGTGATCTTATTAAAATATATGCTAAGTAGTTAGTGCTGCTAGTAGTAAAGTTAAGACTGCTAGTACACAGTTACTACTGTTAGTATATATTAGTATTGCTAGTAGTAAAGTTACTACTGCTTATGTTTATTAGTACTGCTGGTACAAAAGTTAATGCTGTTGGATTACAACTGCTAGAAGAGTTTCTACTGTCAGAAGGATAAAGACAAGTAAAGAGATAAGGATTGTTTGGAGAACAAGAATACTTACGAAGATAAGTATTAGTTATTTGTGAAGAAGATGTGTATAATGTATTTGTTTAAGAGATTACGTTTGCTTTTAGAAAAGATCATGATATCTTAGGAAAGTATTGTAAGCCTTGTCGAACTCCTTGGTGTATAAAAGGAGGTCCCAAGGCATAGAGTTAATATGTAATTTCATATACACATTCGTAGCTTCAAGGTTGTAAACCCTAACACTGTCAAAGAGTGTTCGTATTAATATATTGAAGCTTATTGTTTTGATTGTATTTCTGTGTGTCAAACATTCTTTATTGTTATTCTTCTTAGTGGTATAAACTAGATTCCGCATAGTTTATATCATACACTCAAAGTTTCAGTCTTAGTACTTTTGGATTTATCCAATGATACTAAACCTTACATCAAGCTAAGGTGTTTAAGATCTGTTCATTGGGATCAACAAGTGGTATCAGAGCTTGCTGTGAAGCTTTGAATAAGAAGAAACAAACAATATATACTAGATCTATTTCTTAGTGATAGATGAAGGCAGGAACTACTTCTACAACTTTGGGTGCAAGACTTCCTATCCTCAACCTAGGGGAATATGATCTCTGGTTAAAGAGGATAGAACAATACTTTCTCATGACTCATTACCCCCTCTGGGAAGTAATTCTGAATGGTAACAAAGTGCTAAAGAGAAATGTTGGAGAAGTTGAGCAGGAATATGAACCTACTTCTGTAGAAGAAAAGCATGACAGAAGGAATGAGATGAAAGCTAGAGGAACTCTATTGATGGCACTCCTAAATAAGGATCAATTGAAGTTCCATTCATTTAAAGATGCAAAATTGCTCATGGAAGCCATAGAGAAGAGGTATGGAGGAAACAAGGAATCCAAGAAAGTTCAAAGGACACTTCTCAAACAACAATATAAGAACTTTTCAGGATCAAGCTCAGAAACAATAGATCAAACTTTTGATAGGTTGCAAAAACTTATTAGTCAGTTGGAGATTCAAGGCGAAGTTATTACATAAGAGGACATGAACTTAAAACTCTTAAGAAGTCTTCCATCTAAATGGAAGACTCATGCTTTGATCTAGAGGAACAAAGAGGAAATAGAGACCATCAGTTTGGATGACTTGTACAACAACTTGAAGATATATGAACCTGAACTTACAGGATCATCAAGTACAAGCCAAAATCCATAAAATGTGGCTGTTGTATCCTCCAACAGCACTAATAGCAACAACAACAATTGCACAAATGAAGAAGATAACACTGCTTTTGGAGTTAGTGCTGCTCATACTCAAAGTAATCCTATATTTGGAGATAACCTTAGTGATGCCGTGATATGTGCTTTCCTAGCTAGTCAGCCCAATTCTCCTCAACTTGCACAAGAGGATCTAGAACAAATTAATCCTGATGACCTAGAAGAAATGGATTTACAATGGGAAATGACCATGCTGACAATTAGAGCTAGGAGATTCATCAAGAGGACATGCAGGAAGTTAGATGTAAATGGTCAAAGAGTTGGATTTGACAGGTCAAAAGTGGAATGTTATAATTGTCATAAAAATGGTCACTTTGCAAGAGAGTGTAGACTCTCAAGGAATCAGGAGAAAAGAGGAAAAGAGAATTATAGAAGAATTATGACAGTGGAAACTCCCACTGAAAATGCCTTGGTTGCTCAAGATAGAATTGGAGGGTATGATTGGAGCTACCAAGTTAAAGAAGAGCATCCTACAAACTTTGCATTAATGACATATACATTTTCATGAAGTTCTTCCAATTTAGATTTTGAGGTAGATTCTTGTTTTAAATCATGTGTAAAAGCTTATGCTACTCTCAAAGAACAATATGATAGTTTGCCTTCAGATTACAAAAAGTCTTAATTTAATTTAGTATCTTATAAAGCGGGTTTAGAATCAGTAGAAGCTAGACAAGCTCACTGTAAGAAAAATAAGGATGTGTTTAAAGAAAGCATTAATGTTTTAAACCTTGAAGTTAAACTAAGAGATAATGCTTTAATTGAAAACAAAAAGAAATTGGAAAAAGCAGAAAAAGAGAGAGATGAGTTAAAACTAACATTAGAAAAGTTTCAAAACTCATCTAAATCTTTGAACAATTTGCTAGAAAGTTAAGTATGTGACAAGTTTAAAACAGGACTAAGATATAATGCAGCTTCTCCTGCAGTAGAAAGTTTTGTGAATTCATCTGAGATGTTAGAAAATCAGGAGTACAATAAGTTCAAATATGATAAGGGATATCATGCAGTTCCCCCACCTTTCATAGGGAATTTCATACCTTGCAAACCTGATCTAATGTTTATGGATGAAATAGTTGAAAGTTAGAATATGGATGTTACTATTGTTGTTACATCTAGTGATGTTAAGAAAGTTGTGTCAAATCATAAGTCTGCTGATGTAAAAAATAAGGGTGTAGAACCTCAAACCGTTAGGAAGAACAGCTTTATACCTCCAATCATTGAGGATTGGAATTCTGATAATGAAAGTAAGGTAGATTATATACCTAATGTTGAGGATAAAACTGTTAGACCTAGCACTAAAAAGATAAAATTTGTTAAGTCTGCTAGGGAAACAGTAGAGAAGATAGAAACATCTAAACAAAATAAACATTATCCTAGAGGGAACCAAAGAAACTGGAACAATCTGATGTCCTAAAGACTAGGAAGTGACTTTAAAATGATTAATAAAGCTTGTTTTATTTGTGGTAGTTTTGAGCATCTTCATTATGTGTGTGATAAAAAGGTTATAAGACCAGTGTGGAACAACTCAAGTAGGGTGAATCACAAGAACTTTGCTAATAAAATGACTCACCCTCACCCTAATAGAAAATTTGTTCCACAAGCAGTATTAACCAGGTCTGGCAAAATTAATACTCTTGGTGCAAGTGTTAATATTGTTGTTAGACCAGTTAATACTGTTGGCTCAAAACCAACTGTGAATCATCCAAGATCAATATCAAATGCTTACAAAAAGGGATATTCACAAGTCACAAGGCTATTTAACATAAACAAGAACAATATTTTCAATAAAAAGATTAATACTGTCAGGGTAAAAGATACTACTGCTAGGGATAGAGCAGTAGTAAGTAAAAACAAAGGAAAGGGGCTAATGCTGTTAAGGCCTCAGCATGCTGGGTTTGAAAAGCCAAAAACATCAGTGCATCAAATACTTTTAAGAAATATTCTTACATTGATGCACGAGGCAGATCCAAGTCTATAATGGCTTGGATCCCCAAAAGAGTCTAATTCTCTTATTTTATGTGCAGGGCAACCCACAACAGAAGGAGTACAAGGAAAAAGGAGTTATTGACAGTGGTTACTCAAGGCACATGACTGGAAACAAATTCTATCTTACTGAGTATGAAGATTATGATGGTGGATTTGTTTCCTTTGGAGATGGTAAAGGTAGATGGTATGTGTTTAATTACACATACCTTTGACCACTAAAAACGGACTTAAATGACCAAAAACGTACCAAAAATACATTGTATTTGTATGTTTTACATTTGTATTGTGCAGGAAATGGATATCCAAGAAAAAGGACAAAATCGAAGCCAAAAAGACAAAACCGAGCACGAGAACGGAAAGACCGTGAGCAGTCAAAAAGACAAAATCAAAGTCAACAAAAAAGTCAAAGTCAAAGTCAACCCCGGGAAGTGGCATTGGAAAAAGCATCGAAAACCAAACCCGAAAACCTAAATGGCCAAAAGTGGGCCCACCCGTACCCACCTAGTGGACCCGGGTCAACCCACTTATATACTAAATCTTTACAAACCTTAAACCTTATAAATGGCCCAAGTTACCTCTTTTTTTATAACCGGCCCAACAAAACAAGCCTAATCCCACACCCCTTATAACTCCCGTTAACCACAACCTCTTTTTTAAACCTTACCCCGTTAGTCCTTTAACGGTGCAAACACCAACCCAACTCCAAGGACCAAAGATGCACCAAACAAGGACTATGAATGCAAGAGATATACACACTCTCATGGACCTTTCTTGCCATTTCCCAAACTTCAAATAGGGACGCGAACACTATTCATCATCTTCCAGGTTATGTCCTGTCCTCACTACCAGACGACACTGTTCCCCTTTCTTCTCCCCCTTGTTGACCAACCTTATCCCTCCTTACATGGGCTTATTGCCACCTTGGCAATCCCTTGCAACCTCATTCGTCCAAGGAACAAGACAAGAGATCAATAGCTAAGATGAAATGACTTGGATACTACTCAATTTCAGTGGCCAAGATTGCTCTTTGAAGACTCTCACACAACAAACACACCTGCAAGAGCTCTCACAAAGAAAGCACAAGTCCTAGAAATATTTCATTATTGCTAGTATAAATATGCTCATTTGTATTCCTTTTGAAAAGAGTTTTTTACTTAGATGTGTTCCACCATTTAATGATTCAGCTTATTTTAGTGTAATTCTTTTAAATATTGAATGGATTCTTTTAATGAGATTAAATGAAAATTTAGTTTTAGCTTAATATTATGTTGTTCTTAAATTTGTGTTTAAAAGAATTCAAGAAGCCTTTCATAAAGCTGTTTTAAAGCTCATATAAAAACTTATAAGTAACTGTTTTTAATTGAACTATAATAGAACTTATGAAAAATTCACAAAAAAATCCAACCATCAAACACCACAGCTTATTTGTGTGGTGATTAACCAGATGGGATGGTCTTAGGACACCACTATCTTTTCTTAATAAGCAAGAGCTTGTAGAATAACTCTTTGAGCTCTATTTGCCCTATTTAATCAAGGCCTTAGTAATTTTCCTTTTTCAAGTTGTTAGCTATTTTACTATTAAACTTCATTATTTGTGCTTATCTCTTACTTTATTTGCTGCAGATTTATGCTTATTTAAGTTATTTGAATGCTTATAGAATGCCGCTTAAAGTTAGATATCATTTGTTAAGTTTTCTTAAAATCTTCTATTTTAGCTTATAATTTGCATAACGTTTTTATGCTCTATTGTTTCTGGCTTATTTGATGGTTTAAAGTTGTTCATTAGGATTGTCTTAAGCTATTTAATATCTGGTCTTAAGGGTTTGTTCATTAAAAACTCAAGTTATCAAGTTAAAATAGGTAAAAAAGTGTTTAAAGGGGTGTTTGGTTTTAACTGATTTTTAAGGTTCAAAATGGTCCTAAAGAGATATGTCTTTTGGGTCAGTTTAGTTTAGCTTAGATTAGTCCTAAGATTCAGTTTTTTTAGGTTTTTAAGTGTTAAATCTCATTTTCAAGGTTTTAGAAGTTTATGGTTTGAATCTATTAGATTATAGCTCATTTTAATTTTCTATTTGATGTGCTTTTTGCTTATTGATTTTTTGTTGCATGTTTTTGTTTCATGGGCATGTATTTAAAAGAAGTTAGAAACCAAGATAATAGTCCTGAATGTTTTTTGTCATTTTTGCCAAATCAGTCAAAAATTTGCTAAGCTATTGAAAATATGCGAAAATGCATTTATCAATTGCTTGTTTGCTTATATTCTGAATTTCAAACTCTCTTTTGATTGTTGATTCTTGTTCTTTGAGGTCCAAATTCAATCTGTTTGTAGGTTATATAGTCATAAGGATCTGTTTAAGTGCTTATTTTTTAAGCTCTTTAGTGGTTATTTGTGAAGATTGCAAAATTTTTCTAAGTGTTGAATCTGTGTGAGATAGCTTTTTCATGAAGCTTTTTAAGAATTTCAAACTGCTTTTTTCTTAGTTTTCCTTATTGTAGCTTTTTGCACATTCTTTTAGTGGTTATACGCCACTAAGCCATAAGATCCTTTTTTTTAGCTTAAAGAATAAGCTATGAAAAGCCCCCCTTAGGCTGTTTGCTTATACAGTTTTGGCCACAAATGACTATTTGCTTAATTGGGCTTATTAGCTTTGTATTTGCTTAATTTAGTTAGTATAGCTTTATAGTTTAGTTTAAGTCATTTTAAGATCCTAATTCCCTTCATTTGAGCTTCATTTAACTTATTATGCCTTGAAGCTTAAAAATTCTTAAGTATTTAAGCTTTTTGAATATTCTGGTCTTTCTAGCTTAGGCTTAGTTGCTTATTTTTGTCAAATTTGCTTATGAAGGATATATCGTATACCTTCTTAGCTTATTTTCTTTTGGATTGTCATTTTAGTGCTTAAATAGAGCTTAACTCAGTTAGCATTAAGGCTTAGAAAGTGTTTAGCTTTATTCTTCAAACCTTTCAGCTTATTTTAGTGCTTATTTTTTATTTATAAAAAAATGGTTTTGTAAAAGTTGCTTAATGGTATTTAATCTCTATAAAAAGCTATAAAAAAGGGCAAAAACAAAAACATGTTGGGTTAGGGGAACCCCAGGTAGCAAGGCCCCAGGTGAGCAGGACTTGAACCCGAGACCTCTACCCCCTCACCAAATGTTTTTACACACACTACCACTCGCCCTTGGGTCTTTTTCGGTTTTATCTTGCACAATTAAATATTTAACCACGTTTAGGCCTTTTTAGCTTATAAGCAATTTTAGCTTTGTCACAGCTTATTTAGATAAGCTGTTTCACCCAGTTTATTTTTATTAGATCCAATATTGTTCAAGCTACTTTTGCTAATTTTTTCAGAATTTTTATAATTAGTTTAGTATTTTTAAACATTTAATTTCATTAAAATCATTTTTAATTCATAATAAATTATAAAAAAGTCAAAAAAAATATAATTCTTTTTTATAAAATTTTATTTTATCAGATAGAACTTAGGAAAATTAGATTTGCTGTCGTAGGGTTAAAATTGCAAAATTTGATTTTTTAAAGAGCGGGATTGAATCTCGTTCATGTTTTTCGTGTTTTTAAGCTTAAATCACTTCCATTTTTGGTCTAGTTTTCTTTGTTCCAGCATTTTAGTCAATTAAGATTTATAAAAGAAAAAAAAGATCATTTTAGGACTTAATTTTGATAATTTAGGGTTTTTAGGTTGCGTTTTTAGGATCCCCGTTTAGCGTTTTTAGTTTAAAATAGTTTTGCCTTAATTGTTTTTAAGTGTTTGCATTAATTTTCTCATAGTTTTAGAAAACCATTCATAATCTTGTTCCATTCAAGCATTGATTATCAAAACGACTCTCGACTTTCAATTGCATTCCTCGTTGGGGATAACGACCTGTGAGTCATACTTCCGAATTTACTACAATTGAGATTTTTTATTCTTATTATATATTATATATTTATTATATTTAATATATATAAAGGGTTGAGTATCTCATTGTCATTCCTCAAAGACTATTCACAAGATTCAGAATACCGAAGGCTTTGATTAGTGACAGGGGT
>BQNB010155762.1:0-15353 GCA_026074375.1 Tanacetum coccineum
CTCTCAAAGCTAAACCATACTCATTCCTTTCCTTTTTCATTCGGGTTATAAAATAACCGAACCCATACGCTCCCACATTTTCTTCTAAGGATACAAGTAACATTAAGATTTTCATACAAGCTCATAGGAAGGTACACGAGCTAAGGATTCGGGTATACACGTTTGGGTGTAAACGCATTTGTGTTGTCTTACAATACTCGAACTAAGTCTTTAGGACCATTGTAAGTCAAATTAAGCCATTCATGTCATTTCTCCATTCGTTTGTTTGCATGTCTAGTTATATAAGTCACGTAATTTTGTGTGGACAAATTACGTGGGCATGAGCATGCATGGTTCGACTCATGCATGGTTCATGCACATTAATTATACGTATGATTGATCTTGTGTGGTGATCATTTATTCGTTTGTATTAAACACATGAAAACTATGCGTTAACTTTCCATAGAAACATGATGGCTTGGCTTGGGAATGCGTACACTAGCAATTAGGATGAATGCATGTGATTAATCATGGTTAATAAATCTTAACGAGTGCTTAACAAAAGGATTAGAGCCCTATAAACTAATAAGTTAACCAAATGACCACTTGCGGGTCATCTTGGGCTTGACAGCCCACTATGGGAGCCCAACAGGCCCATTAGACCATGAAAGTAAAGTCAGTGGCTTATTAAAAAGCTCTACGAGCTTATTAAAGGGCTAACCATGCTTATTGGACTTACATGGACCATAAAAAACTCTAGGGATCCTAACCGAACCCTTAATGGGCTTGTTAGCCCATTACCGAGTCCAAACGAGAGCCAATAAGCCACAATAAGCCTAAACAGATTATTGGTGAGCTTATACACTTTAATGGGCTTAATGAACTTGGAAAATGCTAATGGACCTTAAGTGAATAAGCCTAAAGGCTAAAAGGGGTTATCGGGTTCTTATTGGACCTATAAAGCCCAATAATGAGCTTATTGGCTTATTGAATTAGCTAAACAGAAAACAGGCCCAAAAGTTCTTATCAAGTTAAAGAAGGGTTAATCTAAAAATTCATGAAGTTATCAAAAAAGAAGTTATAAAACTGCTTGATGCCGAACTGATTTACCCTATCTCTGATAGTCCTTAGGTTAGCCCCGTACATTGTGTACCCAAAAAGGGTGGAATGACCGTTGTGACAAATGATTATAACGAGTTAGTTCTAACTAGGTTAGTAACTGGGTGGCGTGTTTGCATTGACTATAGGAAACTTAATGAAGCCACCCATAAAGATCATTTCCCGTTACCATTAATTGACCAAATGTTTGAACTATTAGCTGGGAATGAGTACTATTGCTTCTTATATGGATTCTTCGGGTATTTTCAAATCCTAATTGACCCGCAAGACCAAGAGAAGACTACTTTTACTTGCCCTTATGGAACTTATGCCTATCGACGTATGTCTTTCGGTTTATGTAATGCACATGGCATGTTCCAAAGGTGCATGATGGCCATTTTCCACGACATGATCGAGGAATCATGGAAGTCCTTCATGGATGATTTTCTCGTCTTAGGGATTCCTTTTCATCTTGCCTCTCCCATTTAGACAAAATGCTAAAACGGTGCTAAGACACCAATCTTGTTCTAAATTGGAAGAAGTGCCATTTTATGGTCAAAGAGGGCATTGTCCTCGGCCACAAGATTTTGAAATCTGGGATTGAGGTAGATAGAGCAAAAGTCGATGTTATTGCAAAATTACCTCCTCCCACATCTGTCAAAGGAATTCGGAGTTTTCTGGGTCACGCTGGGTTTTATCGTCGATTCATTCAAGACTTTTCTAAAATCCGCCCTACCAATGACCTATCCTCTTGAAAAAGAGACCTCCATTCATTTTCTCGACCAAATGGTAGAGAAGGAAATTAAGACTCCTTAAGACGAAAACTAACCGAAGCTCCGATATTAGTTGCCCCCGATTGGGACTTGCCCTTTGAAATTATGTGTGATGCTAGTGACTTTGCGGTTGAGGCAGTCCCTTGGCAACGAAAAAAACCAAACATATTCAACTAAAAAAAAATAAAAAGATACACTATGAGAGCAAGACTATGACCGATGCACACGCTCATTACACCAGCAACGGAAAAAAGAATTATTAGCCGTGTTGGTATGCTTTTGATAAACTCTGACCTTATCCTAGTCTGTCAAAGACCATAGTGTGATACAAGACCACTCGCTCTTAATATCTGCTCGTAAACCAAGATGCTAAAACGAGATTGCTCCATTGGATTTTCCTCCTCTAAGAATTCTGATGTCATTATTCGTGATAAAAAAGGAGCGGAGAATGTCGCGGCCGACCACTTATCTAGATTAAAGAACCCCCATCAATGTGATCCCGAGAAAAAGGAAATTACCAAAACATTTCCTCTCGAGACACTTGGGATGGTTACTTTTCATGGTGATTCTAACACCCTATGGTTTGCCAACATTGCAAACTACCATGCGGGGAATTTTATTGTGAAAGGGATGTCGTCCCAACAAAAAAAAAATCTTCAAGGACGTGAAGCATTATTTTTGGGACGACCCCTACTTGTTTAGGATTTATGCGGATCAAGTGATTAGACGGTGTGTATGCAGCCAATAAGCCGTTGATATCCTTACGGCTTGCCATAATGGACCCATCGGGGGACATCAGTGGTGCCAACTAACAGCAAAAAATCTTTGATTCCATTTCTATTGGCCGGATGATTATCGAGTATGCCCATGACTTGGTCACACTGTGGTAAATGGCTTGTCACGTTCAAGGCAAAATCTCGCAACGTGATGATATACCTCAAAATGCAATCAAGTATTGCGAGAAACTTTGACATATGGGCATTCGATTTTATGGGCCGTCCCGTCTTCTTGAGTGGAACAATAGTACATTAATCAGGGCCGTTGACACTTTTCAAAATGGGTTGGAATGAAAGCGCTCCCCACTAATGATGCGAGTTGTTTGTAAGTTCTTAAAATCTCTCTTCGCCCGTTTTAGAACTCCTCGTGCTATTATTAGTGATCGCGGCACTCATTTTGCAATGACCAATTCGCAAAGGTCATGCTTAAATATGGGGTAACCCACCGACTCTCTACCGCGTATCATCCACAAACAAGTGGACAAGTGGAGGTTTTCAAATCCTGGTTTGGAACGTATATTAGAAAAGAACGTAGGAAAACCGTGCTTCATGTCGACAAGAAGGAAGATGCACTATGGGCATTCCGTACCGCATTTAAGAAACTTATCGAGTGCACCCCTTATAAACTCGTGTACGGAAAGGATTATCATCTTCCCTCAAACTCGAACACAAGCCTTACTGGGCCCCTTAGAAGATACTGTAATTTTGACCTCAAGACCGGCGGGGAGACACCGAAAAGTTCATATGAACGAATTTGAATGAACTTCGTGGATCAAGCCTTAGAGAAATCTTTAATTTACAAACAGAAAACACAGAAGATTCACGACTCCAAATCAGGAACCGCATTTCAACATTGGTGATCAGAGTCCTTCTCTTCAATTTCTCGTTTAAAGATTTTCTCGGTATAAGCTTAAGACCCGTTGGAACCGGACCGATCGACCATCACCCAAGATTTCCCTTATGGTAACCGTCGATTATCTCAACCAACCCGACCTGAACATCAAGTTGACCGGTCATAGACTAAAACATACTTTGGAGGGACAATAACCACCATGGTTGTCACGTATTCTTCCAAAACCATCCCCACTGGATAATAAACTCGGGTAGATTCAAGCTTAATACTCGTCAACAAAATAAAGTGCTTCCTCGGGAGGCAACCAGGATTCATCTTCTTTCTATTTTCCTAATAAGTGTAACGAAGGGCTTCGCCTCTTCCTAATCTGTGTTTTTCGGTTGTCTGTGGTGATTGGCGGATTCCCCAACTGTCCTTCAACCCTTGCAGCTTAAAATGGAACCATATCCTATGTGATCTTATTGACTAAAGTTTAATCTTGGCATAATTAATAAACGGCTTTAGAATTTATTGAGATTCCCTTTTATATTAAATACGCATTGAAATTAGTATAAGGGGTTGACAACCCCCACACATTGAGGACAATGTATCGTTCTAGTATGAGGGGGGAATCTATCGATTTGATCCCACTTGCATTTGTCTATGTCTTTCACGTAACCCTATTTTACCAAGAAAATACAAAAAAATGTGATTTTATGCCAAAATTTAAATTTTTTTGTAAAAATAAAATAAGTGTTTATCACAAATGTTGACGTTCCGCTGGAGAGAATAAGAATAATTTTTGACTTGACCTGAGCATGTTTGAGCTTCTAGCTTACTCCCTATAACCTTAAGAAAATGTATAAGCTTTGCTAGTCTTTTATAATACAAAAAACTTTAAAATGCGAATTCAAGCTCATAAGGTACATTTTGCAAGTTTCTATAGAATGAACTTAAATATGCAAAGCCTTAATTTTATTTAGCTAAGCATTCGTGGATCTTTTTATTAAAGATTTTAAATTTGCGAAGAACGAGAAATGATAGAGTTAAATATAAGTTGGAATGCTAAGCAAGGATTAGATGGAATTCTTAAAAGCTCATAAGTGTAATTTGTGGCTTTTTCTCCTAGTAGCTTCTAAAATGACTAATCATATGTGCTCTTTTTTAAAGACAAGTTAGAGTTTTATCACTCTTAAAAGTCCGTTAAGACCAACATTTTTAGAGTAAAAAGCTTTATCATTGATAAATAAGAGTTTTTGATCAAATATGTTTTAATTTTCTAAAAATAAATTTTCCCTATATATAGTGTAAATATTAATGTTGCAAAAAAGGAAAAAAATAATAATAATGAAAAATGAAAATGATGTGAAAAATATAATAATGTTGCTAGTATATGTTGCTTAATAAATAAAGAGAAAATGTCTTTTTTTTAAATGTAAACATTCTTTTGAACTTAAACTTGTTAATCCCTACAAAACTTTGAAACCGGACGTTTGTTAATTCTGATCAGTATTCTCTGTGAGGTGTCAAAAGCCTGGGCACTTGACCGATGAGGTCGGGAGGTTCCAAGAAGAAAGTCACTCTAAAGGAATTAACTTACCTACAATGTCTTAGTTTTAGAGGAATTAGCTTGCTTTGAATTATAAACTTACTAAGTTTTACGAAAAGTTTTTAGTAAAGGGTTCAAAAGTCAGAGAATCTCGACAAATTATTCTCTGTGGGGTGTCAAAAGCCCGATCACTTAGCCTGGGACAATCTCACCTTTGAATTCATATAACTAAAAGTGAAACGTGAAACTTGGAAAGGTTAAAACTATCTAAAAATGTGGGTTGGATGGTCAAATTTCAAACTGAGCACACTCACGCCTTAATGTATAATATCTGTCAGGAGGAAAAGTTTTACACAAATTGCAAATATGAGTAGCGTTAGCATCCCAACTTGTAATTAACAATGATTTTGTTTTTAAGCTTAGCTTGGGAATAAGTGAAAAATCAGGGACGATGAATTTATCCTTCTAGGGCACCTTAGGATTGAGGTGTTTCTTATTCAGTGATCCTAAATGTTATGATCAGTAATGAAAGTCAGGCATGTTGTACATAATGAAAAATAAAGAAAATATGTGTGCTAGTAAGAAAATGGTAAAAACGGGGAGTATTTAAAAAACTAGTAATTTCTTAATCCCTTTAAATTTTACACTTTGCTACTTTTCAAGGTATTTAAATTAAGGGAGTTGAAATTTTTGGTTTTCTAAACATGGATTTATTTCATTGCGTGAGGACACAGCAATAGTTTAGTATGAGTGGATTTGGTATGTGCTTAAATACACATACCTTTTTCCTAAATAAAACAAGCTTAAATAGCCAAAAATAGATTTAAAATGCCAAATATATGCTTGTTTTGTGTTATGTACTATGCAGGTAAAGGATATTCACAAAAAGACAAAAACAAGGCAAAAATCGAACAAAACCGAGCACGGGATTAAAAAGAGCGTGGAAAATCGAAGCCAAAGGCGTATGCATCTTAGTGGGCCAACCCAACCCAAGTTAATGGGCCAAATCAACCCATTATGCCATTTATACAAAGGCCTTAAACACTAAAAAGCCCAAAACCAAAACAATCCTTATAACCGGCCCAACAAGCCCAATCCTTAACCCATAACCCTGTTAAAACCTTTTACATCACCAATCCTTGGAGATTTACACCGTTAGTCCCCAAGGACTAACACCGTTAGTCCTTATACCAAACAACCTCCTAACGCCCGTTACTCTTTTTAATCCCAAATTTGAAATATATTAATTAAATACCGAAAATGGCGGGAAGGCCCAAAACAGGGCAAGACCCATTCTCCATTGATGCAAACGTATTCAACACCCTCTCATTGACGTCCTGACACACTCAGTGCCACGCTGGCACTCTCAAGACCTCCTATTGGTCAAGAAAACGCGTATAGGGATAAGAACAAGGTCAAAGGCAGGTTTAATGGTGATTGGCAAAGATTGAAGCTTTCCTAAAACTATTTTTGGGATGATTGAAGATGGTTAGCTGTTTCTTACCTCACGGATTGCATAAGACTCCCCTATAAATAGGGGAGGATTTCAAGAATGAAGATCATCTACTTTTCTAGCATTATACTTTATTCCTTTATGTTAAATTCTCTGTTTTAAGCTTATTACTTAAGCATTTTACCTTCCCAAGCATTGTAATCTCAAGGTTTATTCAATAAAAAGTCAAATTTCTGGTTCCTCCTATTTCATTACTGTTATATGATTTCCATGCTCTTGGATGATAAACCAATAAGGGATGGGCTTATGGTACTCAATAGCATAATCTTATAAGCTCTTAACTCCTTGTTAAAAGCAAGGAACAAGGTGTATTCTATTTTTGATTTCAAAAAGGCTTATTTTGTAATTTTCTGTCTTTGCTTATTAAACTACTTATTTACTATTCATAATTGCTTATTACTACCTATTTAGACCTTATGTTGCTTATTTGATTTAGCCTTATGCTTCTCATAATCTGTCTTTAAGTCTTATTTGTTTTTCCTAAAATCTGTCCTAAAAAGCCAAAAAAATCCACTTATTTAATTTTCGATATTATTGATTGACTTACAATTGGTTGAAATTTGCTTAATAAACTTAGTTAAACATCTGTTTTCAAAAATCCTAGCCTAAATCAGTCCCTAGTAATCTAAAAATACAAAAAGGATTTTCAATGGGATGTTTGGGTCAAGAGCCAAAATGGGTCAAATGAGGGTAAAATTGTTTTTGTTCTTTAATCCAACTTTAACAAACTTTAATTTAACCTAAAAGTCAGTTTTTATAAGTTCTATTGGTTTAAATCTAAGTTTTAAGGTTTTCTGTGTTCCATAGTGTTGGAATATGGGCCGAGCAAGTTTTCAAACTCTGCTATGTCTATTCTTTTGCATACACTGCTTGTTTCTGAGGTCTGTCTATGGACTTCATTTTGGTCTGATTCCTAATGCATTTGAGATTAGTGATTTTTTAAGTGTGCAATTGTTTGATTCTAAAACTCGTCAAATGCACACAGTAGTTTTATAGATCAAAAGCCCTTTTTCAAGCTTAAATTTTAAGTTAAGCAAACTGTCTGAGTTAAAGCCTTAAATTAAATATCAAAGTTCTTTGTAGTCCAAATGCTTATATGCTGTTAACTTATATTAGGTTTTAAAATCCTTCATTTAAGTGCTTCTATTATTTAAGGCTGGCAAAAGCCATTTTGACTTTTATAAAAACTAAAAAACATAGACTTAGCCCTAGACAGCCCATTCTTCATTTGCAATTTTATAAGCTTAATATAAAACTATAGTGCTTAAATTATGCTTTTTATTATAGCTTAATAGTAATAATGCTTAATCAGTTTTGAGTCTAGACAATAGCTTTTTGGTTAATCTCTCTCTAAAATAAAAATACACGCGCATAGACGTGAAGGTAGAAACGCTAGTCCAAGCGTCAAGAAACTACGGACCCAAGGCCCGCATTACCGCCGGGCCCACCACAGACTCGGTGGGCCATACGGGGTCCGCCACATGTCGGGCCAATGGTCGTTTTATCACAAAATGACAACTAAAATGTCACACATGGTCAACGAAAAAACGTTCAACAAAATAAGAAGACACATGTAACAAAAAATCATCACAACCCCCCCAGCACCACCAAACCCCCTGGTCCTTACCAAAACACCCCCAAAACAATCCCACCGCACCTCAACCACGAGGGAGGTCGGAGTCTAACACGTGTTGCACCAGTTTCTCCCGCACACGATCTCCTTCCGCTCTCCCCCCCCCATGAAATTTATCCCTACAACCTCCTCACCTTTAAAACCCCTCCCCCTCCCATCCCACTCTCGCTGCGCCGGACGACCCCCAGCGCGCCCGTTACCCCGCGCCCACCCCAACCCTGCAAACCCCCCCCCAAACCACCCCCCTCATAAACCCTCCCCCCACAACACAACCGACAACCGTCGTCACAAGCAGGCACAGACCGCCTATCGCACGCAGCGTGCAGTTTTACAACCCCCCCCCCCCTCGTTAACCACAAATCAAATATTGTATTTAATTACTACTCAGGTTGCCTGGCCATTTAGTTCGACCCACAAGGACCTAGCCCCCCCGGACTTCAAGGGGGTCTCTCCACGCCCTTTACAACCATTCCTCAAAGCGGGCGTGTGGTTATCGTTCCCAACAAACAGCACACCAACCCCAAGGTCCCGCACACTCCTACCCCCCACCCCCCCCCTGGAAATACCCAACTAACACAGAAAAACACACAACTCCCCGCCAAAACAAAACTACATCATCAAACAAACACCAGGTCAACAAAACGGTACACACCACAAACAAACAAAACACTAACCCACCATCAGCCAACAAACACTAAACCACACATACTTATTACGCCATCACCCAATCCACACAAAAAACATACACAAACAATAACCAAGACCGCCCAAAAAACGAACACGTTAACCATGCCCCACCGAAGAATAACATTAACTGAAATATTTTGACTACCGGCCCCAGAAAACTCCAAAAAGCCCCCAAAACGTTGGGAAGGACCACAAAATGCTTCCCATCTACTTTCTACTTTAAATTCTTCTTAATAAAGTAAGCCGGCCTCGCATCGCACCAGGCCTCAATTCTTCAGCGCTGCTGGTACAAAGAGAGTCTCCGATTCAGCACCGGCGGAGAAGTGATAGCCGAAATTGAGGGGTCTTCCCAGGAACATGAGTGAGATGCAGCCGCGGCTGACTATTACAGCCCAAGAAACACAAATAGTGTTACACTACGATCACGCGCCATCCCAGTATAGCCACCTCACACTTAAAAAACACTACGCACACTCCTAACACATCCTTGCACTCCCCACACAAAAAGAACAAATACAAAAAAAAAAAAAAAAAAAAAAAAAAGATAAACGAGAAGAAAAAAAAATAAAAAAAAAAAAAAAAAAAAAACAAAGAAAAAAAACCCAGGGGAAAACAATAAAAATCCAAGACCAAACATAACACAATAAACAGCTAACAGATCCTATACAGATCTCTAATCATTATCGGACAATCTTAGTTAAGATCCTTAACCGACTAAATGTATAATAATTATTTTTCATAGCAAATGTTATTAGTTAATTTGTGATTAAGAGGTTATAATATTACTCGTGAGTAAGAAATTATGTAGGATAAACAGATCACCCTGAATCTGAGTCCAGGAATTCCCCACCCATCACATAAAATTCTCTCATACATCCCCCTGAAATGCTGAATTCGCCCATATAATACACTCATCCCTCTGTACCCCAACAACCCGGAAGCCAAACAAGGCCAAGCATCCAGCACTTCAAGCTCCATCAATGCTCATAGCCAATATAAGTCAAAAACACACAAGCATCCCCTCCGTCGGGAGGGGGCCGACCTCTTTGTCGTGTACCCGCAACCACAGCCCCCTTCTTCCCCACCGCACGCCCGCTCCTCCCCGCATATTTTTACCATACTTACATTCCCATCCATCCCCCCCGCGCCCTCTTACCCCATCCCCCCACTTTCTTCTCGTCTTACACGCTCCTTTAACCCCCCCCCCCGGGTACCCCCGTCTTAGTCAGGACCGCTCCAAAGGCCCCCGCCACTTGCTTGCTACTCCAGCGGACAAGCCAACCACCAAGACAGCCCCTACCCCGGCCCCCCCCCCCCCCCCCCCCCGCCCCCCTTGGTATTGTCCAGTATGGGATAGGCTGCCGCCTCACCCCCCGCGTTACGTTAGGCCGCCCTTCACCCACTAGGCAATTTGCTAAACAACTACCCCACAATCATCGTGAACTCCCTCCCCAGCCACTAGCGCCGCCCCCAGCAGGCAGCATCCACGTCACCCAACGGCCCATAAACTACCCGTCGGCATGGTTCAATGCCGGACCTACGCCCCACTCTCACCCAACCGTTAACTCCCCCCTACCTAACGACACTTTCTTCAACCGTAATGCAAACGTAATATTCATCGACAAATGCCGCCCCCCCCTGCCTTGTCCCACGAAGAGACTCAGCTATCAAAAAACCTCAGATTATATGCAACAGGAAGGAAACATAGCACCCTCACATGGCTCTAGACAACCACATCGCTCCACCAGCGCCCCTTAGCGGTGCTACAAGACTCCACTACCTCCTCATCCAGCTACTTAATTACCCGCCTAGCGCACTAGGATCAGATACTACCTAAGACTATAAGAAAAAATATGATTAACAAAAGAGAGGAAACATAGACCATAACGACCCACAACCCGGCACCTCGCTTGAGACCCCCCGCCCCCATCACAACCCTAACCACCTCCGCACGATAGTAAGGCCCCCCCCAGGCCCCAATCGCTCAAACCAATCCCACCTGGCCCATAGTATACCCCCCCCTTCCCCCCCGTTCCCCTCCTTTGATGTTCTTGCCTCTTCAAGCGGCGTGCCGCTGAACCGTGGCATCCCCACCCTCCCTGCCCCCGCCCCTAGAACAGAAACAATCAGAATAGACCCATCAAAAAAAAAACGAAAACTCATTTTGCTTAAAATTTATGCTTTCTTTTTCCGTAGCTATCTCCATTCACTTGATACGCATATTTCAAGGTACGACAACCGCCTATCCCCGGCACACCCCTCGACCGTAATCGCCCTCCCCTTCCGCCCGCCGACACCCCCACCCCCTCCCTTTACTCCTTCTTCTCCCCTCTCTACTCTCAACCCCCCCCCTCACAATACACCTCACACCCCCCCTCACCCTCAACAACCCAGACCTCACACACACCCCCTCCCCCCAACCTCCCACACTCAACCACCACCCCTCAACACCCGCATATCCCCATCCCGCTTTTCATACCTTCTCACCTACACATAAAAACCACAATCCCCCCTACCCCCCCTTTCTCAAAGCCCTCCATACCCACACCGCCCAACCCAATGAATAACAAACAATCCACCCCTCCTCACTAAATAAGCTTAAACAAATAAGCTTTGGACTACAAAGAACTTATGCTATTAATTTTAAGGCTTAACTCAGACATTTGCTAACTTAAATTTGAGCTTGAAAAAGGGCTTTTTATCTAAAAAAAACTACTTGTGCATTTGACAGTTTTGAATCAAACAATTGCACACTTAACCAATCACTAATCTAATGCATTAGGAAACCAAAATGAAGCATAGACAAGACCTCAAAACAACTTGTATGCAAAAGAATAGAAATAAGCAGTTTGAAAAATTGCTCAGACCACAGATTCAAACACTTAGAACACACAACCTTAAAACTTAGATTTAAACCAATAGAACTTATAAAAACTGACTTTTAGGTTAAATTAAAGTTTGTTAAAGTTGGCTTAAAGAACAAAAACAATTTTTACCCTCATTTGACCCATTTTGGCTCTTGACCCAAACACCCCATTAAAAATCCTTTTTGTATTTTTAGATTACTAGGGACTGATTTAGGCTAGGATTTTTGAAAACAGATGTTTAACTAAGTTTATTAAGCAAATTTCAACCAATTGTAAGCACTCAATAATAAGCAAATTAAATAAGCTGATTTTGGCTTTTTAGGACAGATTTTAGGAAAAACAAATAAGACTTAAAGACAGATTATGAGAAGCATAAGACTAAATCAAATAAGCAACATAAGGTCTAAATAGGTAGTAATAAGCAATTATGAATAGTAAATAAGCAGTTTAATAAGCAAAGACAGAAAATTACAAAATAAGCCTTTTTGAAATCAAAAATAGAACACACCTTGTTCCTTGCTTTTAACAAGGAGTTAAGAGCTTCTTAAGAGCTTATAAGCTTATGCTATTGAGTACCATAAGCCCATCCCTTATTAGTTTATCATCCATGAGCTTGGAAATCATATAACAGTAATGAAATAGGAGGAACCAAAAATTTGAATTTTATTGAATAAACCTTGAGATTACAATGCTTGGGAAGGTAAAATGCTTAAGTAATAAGCTTAAAACAGATAATATAACATAAAGGAATAAAGTATAATGCTAGAAAAGTAGATGATCTTCATTCTTGAAATCCTCCCCTATTTATAGGGGAGTCTTGTGCAATCCGTGAGGTAAGAAACAGCTAACCATCTTCAATCATCCCAAAAATAGTTTTAGGAAAGCTTCAATCTTTGCCAATCACCATTAAACCTGCCTTTGACCTTGTTCTTATCCCTATACGCGTTTTCTTGACCAATAGGGGGTCTTGAGAGTGCCAACGTGGCACTAAGTGTGTCAGGATGTCAATGAGAGGGTGTTGAACACGTTCGCATCAATGGATAATGGGTCTTGCCCTATTTTGGGCCTTCCCGCCATTTTCGGTATTTAATTAATATATTTTAAATTTGGGATTAAAAAGAGTAACGGACGTTAGGGGGTTGTTTGGTTTAAGGACTAACGGTGTTAGTCCTTGGGGACTAACGGTGTAAATCTCCAAGGACTGGTGATGTAAAAGGTTTTAACAGGGTTATGGTTGAAGGATTGGGCTTGTTGGGCCGGTTATAAGGTTTTTTTTTGGTTTTGGGCTTTTTAGTGTTTAAGGCTTTTGTATAAATGGCATAATAGGTTGACTTGACCCATTAACTTGGGTTGGGTTGGCCCACTAAGATGCATACGCCTTCGGCTTTGGTTTTCCACGCTCTTTTTAATCCCATGCTCGGTTTTGTCTGGTTTTTGCCTTGTTTTTATCTTTTTGTGAATATCCGTTACCTGCATAGTACATAACATAAAACAAGCATATATTTGGCATTTTAAGTCCGTTTTTGGCTATTTAAGCTTGTTTTATTTAGGAAAATGTATGTGTATTTAAGCACATACCAAATCCCCTCATACCAAATTATTGCTGTGTCCTCACGCAATGAAATAAATCCATGTTTAGAAAACCAAAAATTTCAACCCCCTTAATTTAAATACCTTGAAAAGTAGCAAAGTGTAAAATTTAAAGGGATTAAGAAATTACTAATTTTTTAAACACTCCCAGTTTTTACCATTTTCTTACTAGCATACATATTTTGTTGATTTTTTATTATGTACAGCATGCTTGACTTTCATTATTGATCATAACATTTAGGATCACTAAATAAGAAACACCTCAATCCTAAGGTGCCCTAGAAGGATAAATTCATCGTCCCTAATTTTTCACTTATTCCCAAACTAAGCTTAAAAATGAAATCATTGTTAATTATAAGTTGGGATACTAACGCTACTCATATTTGAAATTTGTGTAAAACTTTTCCTCTTGACAGATATTATACATTAAGGCGTGAGTGTGCTCAGTTTGAAATTTGACCATCCAACCCACATTTTTAGATAGTTATAACCTTTCCAAGTTTCACGTTCCACTTTTAGTTATATGAATTCAAAGGTGAGATTGTCCCATGTAGCAACATTTCTTCTCGGTACATCCCAACCTTGTCGGCTAAGTGACCGGGCTTTTAACACCCCACAGAGAATAATTTGTCGAGATTCTCTGACTTTTGAACCCTTTACTAAAAACTTTCCATAAAACTTAGTAAGTTTATAACTTAAAGCAAGCTAATTCCTCCAAAATCAAGACATTGTAGGTAATTTAATTCCTTTAGAATGACTTTCTTCTCGGAACCTCCCGACCTCATCGGTCAAGTGCCCAGGCTTTTGACACCCCGCAGAGAATACTGATCAGAATTAACAAACGTCCGGTTTCAAAATTTTGTAGGGATTAGCAAGTTTAAGTTCAAAGGAATATTTAAATTTTAGAAAAAGTCATTTTCTCTTTTATTTATTAAGCAACATATACTAGCAACATTATTATATTTTTCACATCATTTTCATTTTTTTTTCAACATTTATATTTGAACCGTATACAGGAAAAATTTCTTTTTAGAAAATTAAAATATATTTTCGATCAAAAACTCTTATTTATCAATTCATCGATAAAGCTTTTTACTCTAAAAATGTTGATCTTAACGGACTTTTAAGAGTGATAAAACTCTAACTTGTCTTTCAAAAAGAGCACGTATTATTAGTCATTTTAGAAGCTATTGGGAGAAAAAGCTACAAATTACACTCATGAGCTTTTAAGATTTCCAACTAATCCTTGCTTAGCATTCCAACTTATATTTAACTCTATCATTTCTCGTTCTTCGCAAACTTAAAATCTTTAATAAAAAGATCCGCAAATGCTTAGCCAAATAAAATTAAGCTTTGCATATTTAAAGTCATTTATGGAAACTTGTAAAATCTTGGACTTTTGAGCTAGAATTCGCATTTTAAAGCTTCTTGTATAAAAGACTATCAAAAGCTTATACATTTATAAAGGTTAAGGGAGTAAGCTAGAGCTCATCACGCTCGGTCAAGTCAAAAATTATTCTTATTCTCACCAGCAGAAAGTCAACATTTGTGATAAACACTTATTTTATTTTTGTAATCTTTTTTAAATTTTGGCATAAAATCACATTTTTTTGGTAAAACGGGGATACGTGAAAGACATAGACAAATGCAAGTGGGATCAAATCGACAGATTCCCCCCTCATAATATGTTGGAAACACGAAAAGTGTCGGTCACTTCCAAGTTGTAATAGTCTTAGCTCGTAGTTTTATGTAATAATAGATTAGTAATCTAGTCCGGCCCAAGGCCCATGGGAGGCCCAACTAAGCCCATGGTCGGCCTCCATAGGTACTATATAAGGCCCTCTCCTAGTCTTGGAGAGGGTTGGTTGTTCCATTTTCCACATCACATTTCATAATACAATTCATCCATTTTCCATCCAACCCACTTACTCTCTCTAGTTCTTGTTTTTGTCTTAATATCATAAGATTACTTGTTTCTTCAATTGGTATCAAGAGCCATGGAGTGGTGTGTTTAGTTTTTGTGTTTGATTTTGTGTTCAAAAACCTTTACAAAGAA
>BQNB010155763.1:0-15353 GCA_026074375.1 Tanacetum coccineum
TAAAAACTTGCTTTGTGCTCTTGAGTTAACTTAGATTAGATAAAAGTAGTTATAAAAGTCAGTTTGTTTAGGTTTTTAAGTAATAAATCTTAAAATCATAGTTTGTTAAATTTGTCATTTGAATCTGTGGGTTTAAAGTCTTTCATAATTAGCTTATATGTTTAGATCTTTAAAAGTGTTATTCTAAGGTTGTTTTTGTGTTTAGTAGAGTCTCAAAATAGGTTAGAACAAATCTTGTTAAACCTGCATTTGGTGTTTTTATTATTGCCTAATCTGTCAAATTTGACTTAATTGTTGAAAATTTAAGAAATTGCTTTTTCATTTGCTTATTGTGGCTTAACCTGACTTTCAAAATGGTTTTTGGTTGTTGATATAAGCTCTTTGAGGTCCAAATTCAATCTGTTTGTAGGTTATATAGCCATAAGGATCTGTTTGATTGCTTATTTTTAATCTCAAAAGTAAGGTTTTGTAAAGATTGAAAAAAACTTCTAAGTGTTGTGTCGGAGAGAAACAGCTTTTTCATCAAGCTTTTTATGGCTTATTTGTGTTTCAAACTTCTTTTTGATTGATGATTATTGTAGCTTATTTCATGAGCTTTTCAGTGGTATAAGCCACTAAGCCATAAGGATCTGTTTTCTAGTTTAAAAATAAGCTAGAAAAGTGCCTTTTGGGCTTTTTGGTTAATAGTTTTAACCAAGTAAGCTTATTTGCATTTTAGTTTAAAAAATTTAAGTGTTAAAGCTTTATTTAGGAATTCTATCATATTAAGCTTAGTGTAGCTTATGTTCTTTGCTTATTTATGTTCACTAGTGCTAATTAGGTATAGCTTATAGCATGTGTTAGCTTATTTATCTTTGTAGTAGCTTATTGTGTTTTAAAAATACCAATCAGTTTAGGATTTTTGCCTTTGTAAGTTTTTAAGCATCGTGTCAAGCTTTTCAGCTTATTTATGAGCTTATTTTTTAGTTTCAAAAATTTTGTCTTTACAAATGTTGCTTATTTTTAGCTTAACAAAAAAGTTGTAAAAAATGGAAAATAAAAACATTTGGGAATAGGAGAAGTCCCAAATGAGCAGGGCTCGAACTTGGGACCTCTACCCACTCACCAAACGCTTTAACACAACACACACTCACCACTCTGCCCTTGGGTCTTTTCCGTTTGAGTTTGCACACTTTAATCTTTTACACCATTTTTAGCCCATTTAGTTATAAGCCCGTTTAAGCTTTTTAACAGCTTATTTTGATAAGCTGTGTTACCCCTTTTATTTTTCTTAGATCCAGCTTTGTACCAGTTACTTTTTCTAATTTTTTTAGAATTTTGATAATTAGTTTAGTATTTTTAATAATTTAATTTCATTAAAATCGTTTTTAATTCATAATAAATTATAAAAAAGTCAAAAAAAAATATAGTTTTTTTTAGAAAATTTTCTTTTATCAGATAGAACTTAGGAAAATTAGATTTGCTTTCGTAGGGTTAAAATTGTAAAATTTGATTTTTTAAAGAACGGGATTGAATCTCGTTCACGTTTTTCGTGTTTTTAAGCTTAAATCACTTTCGTTTTTGGTCTAGTTTTATTTGTTCTTACATTTTAGTCACTTAGGGTTAATTAAAAGTTAAAAAATCACTTTAGGATTAAATTTTGATAAATTAGGATTTTAAATCTCGTTTTTAGGATTCCCGATTGCGTTTTTAGTTTAAATTTGTGTGCCTTAATTGTTTTTAGTGTAGATTGAATTAATTTTCTCGTAGATTTAGAAAACCAGTCAAAATCTTTGTTCCATTCAAGCATAAAATGTCAAACCATCTTTCGATTTTCCATTGCATTCCTCGTTGTGGATAACGACCCGGGAATCACATACTTCCCGGTTTCTACATTGAGATTTTTTTGATAATTATCCTTATTATATATTTATAATTATTTATATTTATATATATTTAAAGGGATAGTTTCAAAGATTATCAATGATAATGGCAATAATGATGATGATGACGATGCTGATAATCAAGATGATGATGATGATGAACAAACTAATTCTGATAATGATGGTGATGACTTTGTTCACCCCAAGTTTTCAACTCATGATGATGAAGCAAGGCAAGAAGACGTAGATGAAGAAGATAGCTTTGATCCTAGAGTTCAAACACCTTCACATGTTGAATCTACTGATGATGAAGAAGTTCAAGGTGTGAGCATTGAGGGTGAAGCGATGGATGAAGCAGCAAACAATGAAGAGGATGAAGGGAATGATTTATACAGGGATCTAAACATCAATCTGGAAGGACGAGATGTGGAAATGACGGATGATCAACCGACTAATGTTCATATTACTCGTGTAATAGAAGACACTCATGTGATCATTACTCCAGTCATTCCTAAAGGCCAACAACATAGTTCTTCTGTGTCATCAGGCTTCGTGTCTTACATGCTCAACCCAAGACCAGATACAGGTATTGATTCAATATTTAACACTGAGGCAACCTCACTGGTAGATGTTCCAGTCACAACTATCGCTGAGCCACCTCTTGTGTTTGAAACAACTCTTCCTCCACCACCCACTCCTCTCATCACACATATGCAACAAACACCATTTCCAATACCAACAGCAGCTCCAAGTACTTCTCTTCAAGACCTTCCAAACTTTAGATCTTTATTCGGGTTTGACCATAGACTAAAAATGTTAGAAATAGACTTCTCTGAGTTTAAGAAAACAAATCAATTTGTTGAAGTAGTTTCTTCCATACCCAGCATTGTTGACAACTACCTGGCCAACAAGATAAATGAAGCCATCAAAACAGTTGTTCAATTACAGTCAGACAAACTCCGAGAAGAAGCTCAAGCAGAAAATGAAGACTTCCTCAATAAACTTTATGATAATATAAAGAAAATAATCAAGGACCAAGTCAAAGAACAAGTCAAGGCTCAAGTCTCTAAGATTTTGCCAAAAATTGAGAAGACAGTTAACGAACAACTCGAAGCTGAGGTTATGACTCATTCATCCACTAAATCTAAGACATCTCTTGCTATAGCTGCCAAGCTATCTGAATTAGAGCTAAAGAAGATTCTCATTGAAAATATAGAGAGCAATAAGTCAATCAACAGATCTAATGAATAAAAGAATCTCTACAAGGCATTTGTTAAAGCTTACAAAAGTGACAAGCTCATTCTTGACACATATGGCGACACTATCTCGTTTAAAAGACGCAGAGATGATGAGGATAAAGATGAAGAACCCTCCGCTAGATCAAATCGTGGGTCCAAGAGAAGATGAGCTGGCAAAGAACCAGAGTCAACCAGTGCTCCAAAGGAAAAGACATCCAAGACAACTGGCAAGGCAACTGATGGGTCCAAATCTCAACACAAGTCTGTTGGTGAGTCTGCTCATACAGAAGAGCCAATGCACACCGGCAAGGATTTGGAAGAACCCGCACATCAGGAGTTTGATATAGGAGCCACTGTAGAACAATCTGATGAAGAGACAACTCAGCATCCTGATTGGTTTCAAAAACCAGCCAAGCCTCCAATCCCAATCATGATTGGAACAAGACTTTACCTGTTGTTCATGGACCGGTACAACCTTGGTTAAGCAATATGGCTCAAAAAGAAGGCCCTTGTGAATCATTTGATGAGCTTATGGATACTCCACTGGACTTCTCAGCATTTATGATAAATTGGCTCAAAATTGATACTCTAACACCGGAATTATTAGTCGGTCCAACATTTGAGCTGATGAAAGGTACATGCAAAAGTTTGGTTGAGCTAGAATACTTCTTTGAAGAAGTCTACAAGGCAACCACGGATCGACTGGATTGGCACAACCCTGAAGGTCAGCAATTTCCTCATGATCTGCGAAAGCCACTACCATTGATACCTAACTCTCGTGGTCGTCAAGTCATTCCGTTTAATCACTTCATCAACAACGACCTAGCGTATCTATCTGGTGGGGTCTCAAGCCGTACTTATGCAACTTCCGTTACAAAGACCCAGGCTGCAGATTATGGTAATATCAAATGGATTAAAGATTTGGTCCCCAACACAATGTGGAGTGAAGTGCCGGTCAACTACGACAAACATGCACTATGGGGAATTTCTCATTGGGGACGCAAACGGCAACAATTCTATGGATTTGCTGCTAATAGGGAATCTGCTCGTGACGTCTACTCCAAACGTAGAATCATTGCTGTCACAAAGCTTCAAATTGTCGAATGGCACGGCTACAAACATTTGGATTGGATCACCGTTCGTAGAGATGATGACAAGCTATATACATTCAAGGAAGGAGACTTCAAACGGCTTCGCCTTCAAGATATCGAAGACATGCTGATTCTTCTTGTTCAAGGCAAGCTGACAAATCTCAATGTTGAAGATCGTCTCGCTTTTGGTGTCTCTCTGAGAATGTTTACAAGAAGTATCGTCATCCAAAGGCGTGTTGAAGATCTTCAGTTAGGTGTCGAGAGCTACCAAAAGAAGCTCAACATAACAAAGCCAGATACTTACAGATCAGATCTTAAACGAAAGGATGCCTATACAGCATATTCCATTCCTAGAGGGTTCATCTATCTGAACAAAGACAAGAAGAACAGATTGATGCGTATTGATGAACTCCACAAGTTCAGTGACGGTACACTCGATGATGTTCGAACTGCTCTTAATGATCGACTGAAAGGGATTAGGATGGAATATCTACCAAAGACAATATGGAGGCAGAGTGACAGGGAACGAGCAAAAGCTATGATTCAGGCGATCGAGAAAATGCTCAAGTCAAGGAGGATAATGAGAAGCTTGGAAAGATTTGTTGGTGGGAGACCGTACGGGGGTGACCTTCGGCTGCTACAAAGGACCATATGATTTATCATATGATGTCCTCATCATAATCAGGTCAAACCTTGTACATAATAATTAACTTGTGAAATTTGTATATATGTAGTGTAGAAATTAAGGTGACATTAAGGAGTGCTCGAGTATAAAATTTTCAAGAGTTTTTTAGTAAATTCAAAAAACGCCGATAGACGCAATATTGTCCTCACAAATCTTAATATACCCTCATAATTGGAGGGGAGCATTAAAATGTTTCCTTATAAAATTGTATGAACATTATGTCCCCGAACGTTTAATCAAATGATATCTAAAATAGCAAGGAGATTAATATTTGGATACTGGAGAAAATGTGATTAAACTACATCTAATTTTACTTGAAATTGATCATATAAAATGACTCAATGCACTCCACATTTAGCATGTAAAAACGATTTCGATTCATATGTTAAGGTGAGCTTTATGTGATGATGAAAAACTCTCCAAGTGTAAAATCTTGTTGATATTATATCAAACACTTGATTGAAATTTTTCATGATTTTGGTATCTGATGCCGTGATGAGAATACCAAAATACTGAACCATGTAACTAAATTTATATAGTTATAAGGTGGTTAGGTAAGATACAAAAGAGAAAAAGTGCGGATTTCGGAAAAGTGCCGACTGAGATGGAGCTAACATTGGAACAAACCCAACAAGGTGTTAGTTATGAAGTCTCGTAAGCATTGAAGGGGATGAAGAATGAAAAAGAAATTAAAGGATAAAGGGTGTAAGAAAGAAGTCCTCCCATCACTAGGCCAGAAACCAGTCAATACATAATCTGTCAGAAACACTAAATGTTGTCTGCCATTGAAGAACAGTCTGAAACCAGTGACGCTATGCACAACTCCTAGCCACTCAGTCCTCTCAACAGACACTTTTTCATTATTCAGAAGATTACAACGCATTTTCTATCAACTTTCTCACTACCCGAGTTATTGAAATTAGAAAAGGTAGTAGTCTGCTCCCGCCATCCGATCACTAAAAAGCAAAAGTACACAATATGAGTCTAAAGCCAAAAGAGATCATCCATAAATCTCATTAGGACACTTGTCAAAATTATGCTTGATATCTCACATAGAAGTAATAACGAGGAAATATCCTAATAGTCTAACGCATTTATCCTTGTGATTTTGCCAGAAACATCTAGTATATAATTCACAGTGAAGATGAATCCCTGGCATGAGCCAACATCAAACAAAGCTCATGGTAGGTGACTTATGCGATTCTATATGAATCAAACTTGTGACAACTAGAAAGAAACGATGGTGCGATTCGATAATAATCAAACTTGTTCCAGGTTATGAATTGACGATTGATGATGAATTTTGAAATGATTAACACTCTCGATGTGTCACAAAACCACTTTAGCAAAGTGATACGTCGATTGATTTTCAAATCAATTTTTTATTTCAATCAAGGAGATAGTAACTCACTGTTCACTCTTATCGTGCTGTCAGGCTTGTAAGACGTTCCATATGAGAACATAAAAGTTTGATGAATCTGATAACACATTGTTAGAAAGATTGAAATCTCAGCTGGAAAATCCAGTCAAAGAATTCATTCTTTAATGAATCTACCTGATCATAGGTCGATCTCAGCAGGATTCGAATTACACCCACCAAACACGGGCGAATGACAAAGCCATATTCACCCCCCCTCCCCTGCTTTATTGCTAACTGTTTTAATGCAGGATACTTAAAGATGGAGGTGAAGGTACCTGATTCCAGCTGACTCACAAGATTCATAACCACATGCTCATACCCGACCGACAAACATAAAGACACCATGAAAGCTCAAGTACATGTTTCAAGACTTCCGCTACTCTGATACCGTACGTCTTTCTTAAAGTAAAAAGGTATTAAAGTCAAAGAATTTTAAAGAAGTTTCCGTCACTCTGATACCGAACGTCTTTCTCAAAGTGACAAAGTGTTAAAGTTAAAGAATTTCAAGAAAGATGCAACATTAAACTTTTCAAGTCAACAACTCAAATAATGTATGAAGTATGTCGATCCTAGAAGTCACAAGTTTCACAAGATGGCCAAGGTCACAAGATGACGAAAAGAGATTATGCTTGGTTGATGATCTCAAGGTGTTCAAGATCACATTCATGACAAGCTGAGGAACAAGCTCAAGACCTAAAGTCTATGATCACTACATCAAATCACAAGTTAATGATTGAAGTTTACAACGAGCTCAAGACTAAAGATAAAGCATAGTATGCTAGGTTTAAGTTTTTTGTAAAATGGAGCGCCTCTCTTAGGGGGAGATTGTTAGGATACAAAATCCTATGAAAGGTGTCGGTCGCTACCATAGGATTAACAGACGTTAGCATCATTTAGGGTAATTTTTAAAACCTCCATAGTTAATTAGCAAAGGCCTATGGATAAACCCATGCAAGCCCAAGCCCACTTGTTTATTGTAAGTATATTAACAACCATCATCCCATGCCTTGTGAGTGGTTTGGTTGCTCATTCACACACAATTCATAAATATTTATCCTCACTCTTTAAGTGATCATCCAACCCTTTCTCTCCACTAAAACAACTTTGCTCCTGTCTTTCCATGATTTATAATGATTATTTCTTCACCAGAACCAAATCTAAGATCTACACAACACGTCCATGCACCAGGGTTGTTGAACTCATTTCTCATGTGAAGAATAGACACTGCTATCCATTCAGCGACTCATAAGTCTTGAACCAACATCTATCTTTACGCATATGAACTATTGCTCTAGAGTCGACCCACCATGTAACATCATCATCCTTTCAGTGAGTTGGATGAACCATCCACTAAACCCTTTTTGCCAGAGACCATTGGCTTTGTGCCAACATTAACACCCATATTACAAACCTTTTCAATTGTCTAGGTCTCCACACTCCAATATATCACTTTAGACACTTCTTGTTAAGAGAGATCATCATTGTGTTTATCATGATGCATATCATTTACCCTTGTTGTCATTGTACCTGGTAGAGTTGTTATGCTCCACCATATTGACAACTAAAGGACTAACAACTTTGTTGCCCTTTTGCTTGTCACTATCCTGCACCCTATAAGATTCCTCATGCTAAATACTGGCCCAACTCACAAAGTTAACTCTTCTTTCTATGTTTCCAATAATCTTAAAATATTTCCAAAGAAGGAGAGAGAGTTTATCAATGATACAAGAGACTTGAATAGCCTCATCCATGTTTATTTTATGTTGTGTAAATCTACCAAGTATACCAAGAAGTTCATTGTATTGTTCTATAATATCCCTTGAATCAGTCATTTTGTAATTTGTGAAATCACTTACAAGGAACTTCTTACTTGATGCATCCTCGGCCATATATTTGGCTTTCAAGGAATCCTATAGTTCTTTTCCAGATTTAACATTTCGGTAAATATCAAACAAGGAATCAGACATACCATTGAGAATAAACCTAACAACACACATATCAATATTCTCCCCATTTTTCCTTTTGCGGATCTTCCACAGTAGCTTCTCACTGATGTGTACGAATGCTTTAAAATGTATAAACGAGTTTTAACCGATTTTCCAACTAACACAGACGGGTAAAGTATAACCCCCAGTTATAATAGTAAGATTTAGGGTAAGATCCAGGTCATTCTCACAATGGGGGGATTCCACGGGATTGGTGTTCTTTAACAAGCATAATAGTTTTGCAAATGTACCTCAAGATTTGTCACTAATCTCAAGATAAAAGGATAAGATTTTCTTTGTAATTCAAGTTATAAAAATGATGTTTACTTGGACCGAGAACAATGAGGATAAATAAGAAAGTAACAATGCAACCAAGAATTAGAGCATAAGAGTATGAATAGACGGATAATCATTCAAACACTTATCTATTTAAAAAATAATCCTTTCAGCCTTGAATCTTTAATATATAAAATGCATTAAGATTGATTCAAGTATAAAAGTGATAATGATAAAATTCCCTTAATCAAGTTCGTTAGACATGAGATTAAGTGTTAAACATATTCATATCTGGTTTGATAAACATTTTACTTGTCAATTCTCACAAGACTAATATCGAATTGCCATAGACAAACAACGCGAAATGTAAACACAATGGAAGAGTCTTTGGACCTATATCCGCTATATATGATTAATCAAACATATAACAAGTATCCGGATAATCAAACATTGAATTTATCAAGATCATATTCATAAGCATAATGCTAAAGCTTGTTCATATCTGTCACACCTCGTAAATTTCCAGTCGTTATCCTTGAATTTTACGCATGTCAATTTGACTTTTATTAATTTCATGTTGATTTGATCTTTAATCGGGAAGTTTTCCTGTGTATGACTGAAAATTATTACTGGACATGTTTCAACTTGCTATTTAATGTAGTCTTTCGGCAAGTTCCATGTTTTTACGTTTCGGATAGATATTTAAGTTTTCGTAATTTATCCTTGAGTTGTCGCGTATTTCTAAATTCGGATATTGCGTAATTTACTAAACAATGAATTTAAAAGCAAGTCCTAAATATCTAAAACAAGAAAGGAAAAATATCTAGTGGAAAGATTTAGAAAATGGCAAAAAATACCCCTCCCATTCCTCTCTTGTGTCGCGCCCCCTGCCGACATAACTCCCCATTTTTAGCAAGTTGGTCTCCTCGGATGCTTATTCCCCTAGGATTCCTTTCATGAAGGTTCTAGGTTCAAACCTATTCAATGTATCTAGACATTTATTTTTCCTGCTTATCCATAAACCTTCAACCTTCATTCATTTCTTCATTATTTTCTCTCACTAAAATTCACATACTAACAAAATACTCTCTTCTCCTCTCCCTCTCTTCCTGCGTCGGCCGAACCACAAACACCACCACTTTTTGTGTTTTTGCTTCTTGATTCAAGATTTGAAGACGGTTTATCGATTGTGGTTTATTCCTATTGTGTTTTGGTTCATTCCTTGGTAATTTCGGGTTATCATTTGTTGATTTTAAGGTTAAAGTTCAAGAATTTATTCATCATTCTTTTTCATCAAGTAAGTTTCATCATCTTTTTCATTTGTGTAAACTTTATACACAAACCTTTCATACACCAACAATCCTTTTTTTTAAATCAATGATGTCATCCTTGTTTCTGCATACTTTTTACAACAAAAATCTCCTAATAAACAAAGTTGTACGATATATTTCAAAGTTTGAAGCTTTTTATTTATTCTTGCGTCTTATTATACCTTCGGGTTCGTAGTGTTAGTATGAACGATAAAAATGTTGTTGGTGATTTGATAGCATTGGGATTAGGATAGTTATGAGATGGTTTTTGTTGGTGAAATCACTATTGAAGGGTCTTAGGATAGATTTGTGGTTTTAGCGAAGCTTTGGTTATGTTTTGGATCGATTTTGGTAAATATTTGTTGATGTCTGAAATTAGTAACAGGGTTTAGGGTGATCTAAAAACATTTTAACAAGCGTAAACCTTAAGAATATGTTAGCTTATGTTTTTCCCGTCGTTTCGATATAAAGAACGCGAAAATCGGCCTTATAACGAAGGAGATATGATCAAATGAAACTTGGAATATTTTTCGGCAAAACTGTTTTTGTAACGATCAGGTCAGCAGCTAAAATGCGTGATTCGGACCCTTTCGAGTCCCAATCGGTTGCTGTATAAAACATAAAATTGTCCAAAATGATGTTTTACATGGCCTTTGCAAGAATTTTAGGCTAAAAAGTCATAGACGAGAGAGTTAAACTATACTTTTGTCGAGTCACTTTTCGGACACTTAAATTTTATATATGTAAACTTTTCGTGTGATTATGAGTCCGTTAAGCGTCAAAAACCTTAGAAAATAATAACGTAACATATATATGATATTAGGAAGGGTTAGGAGTTTTTTAGAAATGATAATTCGAAATCGTCGAACATTACTAAAATAGTAAGTTTAGGATATATTAGCGAGATAGACGTAAAGCGTAGGAAATTAAGTTTCGTTAGTGCGTTTATGGAAAAATGGACCTGACAATTATAGGGGACAATATTAACGTCTGAAAAATCAAAAATTTCCTAATAAAAACTTTCCGAAAATAGCAACTTTTTGTTTAAGTGTCGTAACTTAACTAATAATTCATTTTCTTCATAAAGACATGTTTTTACTAATTAAACGATAGCACAAACGCTTATGGATGATGCCAAACTATACAAACCAATTAAACGTCAATTCATTGTGTATTTTTCTCGCTCCTAAGACACGTCTTTTACTTAGGTTGCGGTTAGAAGTCATTGATTACTCATTTCCTTCGTTGATTTCGTTTGATTGATTTCCTTAGCTCACCGACTGCATAAGGTGAGTTCATAGCCCCGCTTTTTACTGTTTTACGTACGTTTTATAACTTTAGGGTGAGAAATGTTGCTTATTTTTAAACTTTGGACACAAGTGCTTATCTGAAACTGTTACTTGTTTACGTGTTGGCCTAAGTTACCCTATTGCCATGAAGTCTCCACTATCATGAATCGTTAATTTCTTGATCGGAGGTACCAGTAGAGTAAGCGCGAATGTTGTGAATAGATCTATTGGGATTGAATAACAATGCACTACCATGTAAATGAGCGTATTTCATTTGAGGAACTCTAGGTGTTAGGCAATGCACCTACTAGGGCAACAACTTATAATTAACGTATACTTAATGCTTCGATGTCATGAGCTTAGTGCAACATAAATACTTTTGTTAAGTTGTATGTGTTACAACAGTCACACGTTACTAAATCTTGTGGTCCAAAATGTGCATTTTATTTAAACCTATGAATTCACCAACTTTATGTTGATGTTTTAAGCATGTTTTTCTCAGGTGCTTAGATATGGAACTCCCCTTGATGTGCTATGCGGTGCCTCGTGTATGATCCAGTCTTCAAAGATCGTTACCTTTTATTTAGATACCATTGTCAACTTTTCAAAACTTATTTACGATTCTGCATTGTCTTTTTAAATCTTATAAATTTTGTAATGAATTAAGTTATGTTATCATTGCAACGGTGTTTATTTTCAAAACGTACCCCCTTAGAGGTCGTTCTATGTACTTTGTGTGATGTATATTATGATGTCACGCCCTCGGATAACCTATTCTGACTAGACCCAATTTAGGGGTGTGACAGATTGGTATTTAAAGCCAAGGTTATAGAGAACTACATAGTATATACTAGGTCTGGTCTATAACCAGTACGTGATCCTTACATGATTTTAATTCTTATCTATACGTGCCTTACCCTTGCCTATATGTGCATTTACGTCTACCTTACTTTTATTTTGCCTTACGTAGATTTTCTTGTTGGTTTTATATAAAAGTTATTTATATAAATAATAGAACTTTCCCCCAAGACATTGTGAGTGACACAATGGTCTCTAAACATTTCTAAGACATTGTGAGTGACACAATGACCTCTAAACATTTCTAAGACATTGTGAGTGACACAATGGTCTCTAAACGTTTCCCAAGACATCTTGAGTGATGCGATGGTCTTTAAAACTTTTTCATGAGTTTACATAATACTATTTTACATAACATTAAAACTTGTCATAGTCTGCCAACCCTACGTTATCTAACTATCTGAACCCAAATACGAGTTTGAACACTCGCCCTATACTGTCGAAACACCTACGTCATCTCGTAACGTCTGAATCTTTCTTACTCCTTGTAATTTCTAGAATCATGCCGAATAATTTGCACATGACTTTAACCCGTCCCCTTGTAACGTTAGTTTTGGAAACACGACTTTTGAAATTCGACTTATTTTATTTTTCTTTATCCGTTCGATTTGAAAGAAATACCAACAACGAGACAAGGAATGAGTTCCACGAGGATTAAGCATATTGTAACCCAACGAATTGCTAACGCTATTGAAGCTATTGCTATCTATAAGGCAAAAATCAGCATGGCTCATGACTCGAGGGATCAGGTCGTACATTAGGAAGCTAAGGTGGCAAGGAATGCCAACAACAATATAAATGACAAAAGGTCATGGGAGCTTACACTGCTAGCTCAAATAACAAATATGGACATGTAAGAAAGTTACCTTTTTGCAACAAGCGTAAGTTACGCCACACTAGGCCAGGCACTATGAAGTGTAACAACTACAAGAGAGTTGGACATATGAGTAGAGATTGTAGGACACCCGTTTTGATAACAACTTAGAGACCGTTATGGCAAATTAGAAACCTGAAATACACATTATGAGGTAGGAAAGACATGACATTACAAGAGCGATTGTCCAAAGCTAAGTCGTGTGAACCGATTTTGGAAAATAAAAGCTCACGAGAACTCTAACATCGTTAAAGATAACGCTGATACTTAAGGATAAGTTTTCCTACCTTGCCTAGTGAAACCTAAGCAGACTTGGACCGTAACCCCTAAGGGAATTGCACTAGTACTTTCCTAATGAATTTTGTTATATTGAATGGATGTCTTTAAATTCTGTATTAACCTATGTGTCATGACACTTCCGTCAGTTTACACTCCTTAAATTGTTACCATCTTACAAACCATTTCACTACCAATTTATAAACTATTTTAATATCGTTTATAAACTACTTTGCTGACGTTTTATGAAATATTTTGCTATCATATTATAAATCATTTTGCTACCATCTCGTAAACTATTTTGACGTTATCTTACAAAAGCATTTTGTTGTCATCTTATAAATTATTTCGTTGACTTTTATAAGCTATTTCGTCGCCATTTATAAACTATTTTGTCAACTACTTGTTACCATATCATAAACTCCTTACTATTGCATTATAAATTGTGACGTGATTTTCTCGTAAACTATTTTGCTATCATGTCATAAACTATTTTCCGCTATCTTACAAAATATCTTGTGTCGTTGTATAAACTACCTTGTTTTCGTTTTTACGAACTGTTTTGCTACCTTATAAACTATATTGTTTATACCATATAAAATTTTAAACATAACACTAGTTTGACGATATGAGCATTTCATCATTAGTCCCTAAATTATACATAGCCTGATCACCTATGTATAATTCAGGAAGGACCATGCTATGCTGAGCACAGTCACCTTAAAAGTTTGTCAATTTATCTTCATTTTCCATCTATATTTTCTTTTCTCTTCTCTGTATTTTTCAACGAGATTTTATTGTATTCATGTCTTACTGATATTTTGCGTGTGTACTCGTGAGTGGTGTTTGTCATGTGTATTCGTGTTCGTATACGTCGAAACTGAATAGATATTTCCCAACCTTATCATATAGAGACACTATACCCTTAGCTGAGAGACCAAATCACGCTCTTTGTAGTCACGACAATTACGGATTGTAAGATTCTAGAACGTAATGAACTTATCCTTCGAATGTATTATAACCAAGAGAACTAGGAGACTTCCTTCAATTGACGTATATTTTAGTCAGTTAGAATCATCAAGATTATCAGATTCTTGTACCGACAAAACTTCTAATGGACCTGAAAGTAAAGCAAAGGACGTAACTATTGCAAGTACATAGAACCTAGTTGATAGAAGCCTCACACCCGCTGAGTTTGGCCCTTTAAGTGGCATCGTCCCATCTATCGTAGAAGCTAAGTACTCTGTTGAGTTAGCCGACGAAAAGATCATAGGTTTCGATACTATCATTTGAGATTATGCACTGAATTTTCTGAATCATCCGTTCAACCTCGACCTAATGGCTATAGAACTCGGTAGTCTCGACATCATCATTGGTATAGGTTAGTTGGCGAAGTACCATGTCGTCATTGTTTGTTATAAGAGGATCGTTCGTACCCTCAATGATAATGAAACCTTAATGATTCAAGGTAATAGGAAAGATGGCAGTAGCGAGCCTAGGTCGAACATCATATCGTGCACCAAGACTTAGCACCGACTCGACAAGTTAAATTTCAAATCGACTTAGAACCTGGTACTGCACCTGTATCACGATCCTCATATAGACTAGCTCCGTCTAAAATGCAAGAATTGTCTACTCAACTACAAGAATTTTCTGACAAGGGATTTATAAGACCTATTTCCTCACCCTAGGGAGCTCCGGTCTTGTTTGTCAAAAAAAGGGACGAATCATTCAGGATGTGTATAGACTACCATGAATTAAACAATCTTACCATAAAGAATCATTATCCGCTTTCGAGAATCAATGACTTATTTGATCAACTACAAGGGTCAAGTGTCTACTCTAAGATCGACCTAAGATCTAGTTATCACCAACTCAGAGTTCGAGAGGAGGACATTCTAAAGACCGCATTTAGGACTTGCTATGGTCATTACAAGTTCCAAGTAAGGCCATTTGAACTGACCAACGCACCGGTGGTATTCATGGATCTGATGAATAGGGTGTGTAAATCGTATCTGGACAAGTTCATAACGGTGTTCATTGATGATATACTGATATACTCCAAGAGCAAAGAATAACACGAAGAGCACCTTAAGTTAATCTTGGAATTACATAAGAAGGAGGAATTCTACGCTAAATTTTCCAAGTGTTATTTTTGGCTTCCAAAAGTGCGATTTCTCGGTCACGTG
>BQNB010155764.1:0-13420 GCA_026074375.1 Tanacetum coccineum
TCATGAATACCAAAATCCACATTGATAATGAAAGAACAATTTGCATTATGAAGAACCCAGGGTATCATTCCAAGACAAAGCACATCGAGATACGCCACCATTTTATGAGAAGAAGCTCATTATGAGAAGAAGCTGTTAGTGGTTAGTATTGGTATGATAAACCCATAGCTACGTTTAAGGGGAGGCTTAGTTATATAGTTTGTATAATTTTGTTAGTTAGTTTAACTAAATTTTGGCTTAAGTAGTATTAATTCTGGTAGTTAGTAGTATTAATTCGGGTAGTTAGTTTAAGTTAATTCTGCTTTATACAAACTCCTGCATCATGTTTTTCTTTGTTTTTGACTAATTCTTGCAGGAATAGCATGGATTTACAGATGTAAGGAAGGTGTGATAAGGTCTTTGTTTTGTAAGTCTTTAGTAAATACTTAATTCTGGTTGAAAAAGAGTTAATTCAGGTTGAAACATACTTAATTCTGGTTGACCAAAGTTAAGTCTGGTAGTGTTAATTTTAATTCTGGTACGTTACTGTTAGTGCTGGTTGCGGGAAAATTGACTTTTGCTATTTAAACACTGTTTAAATGTTACCGTTACAGATTTTTACGGCGTTATTGTCGTTAACAGATAAGGTATATATAGATAAAGTTTGATTTCTCTTTCATACTTATCTTTTATTTACTATCTCCCTCTTATCAAAGTAACAATCTTCTTTATCTTTACAAAGGATATATTCAATTTTCTTTTTACCAGTATCTAGAACCTTACTCGTTCCTAAACCCAGTCATTTTTCTATCCAAATCACTACCTTTTATTGCAACATTCAGATCATGGCGCAATTAAAATACTGCGACAAACATAATCAAGTGGGATTTTTACGCAAACCTGACGAAAGTGCAGGGTTTGCAAAAATAGTGGATTTTCTAAGAGGTTCCAACCTCAGGTATGCTTTAACAAATAATCCTACTATCCATGATTCCCTAGTCAAACAGTTTTGGCAGACTGCTACTACCACAACTCTTGCTGATGGGACTCTCGAGTTAACAGCAACTATTGATACTATTGAGTATACAATCACTGAGGCATCTATAAGAAGTAAGCTTCAATTAGCATATGCTTCAGGGATTACCATGTTGCCAGATAATGAGATTTTTGAGGGGATGGGGCATATGGGGTATCCTACTGATGGATCTTTTACCTTTTGGAAAAGCTTTTTCACACCCCAATGGAGATTCTTAGTCCACCATATTTTACATTGTATAAGCTCTAAAAGTGGTGGATGGGATCAATTTGGTAAAAATATTGCTACTGCCTTGATTTGTCTTTCCACTGGCAGAGTTTATAATTTTTCAAAACTAATTTTTGATGGCATGGTGGCAAACTTGAAAAGCAAAACAAAGTTTTTGATGTATCCTCGTTTTCTGCAAATGATTTTGGATATACAAACTGAAAACAAACACCCTTATCTGGCTGTGACCTTGACCAAAAAGATTTTTGGAAACATGAAAAGGGGTTTTAGAGGGGTACCAAGACCTTTGTTGCCTGCTATGTTGTCTATTGTTGATCCAAGTGCAGGACAAGAAGCTCCATCTGTCACTCAACCTCAACCATCATCTAGTGTGGTACCACCAACACCACCTACAACTCAACCTATACCATCTGAAGCCACAACTATTCCACCTCTATCTCAACCTGCACCACCTACACCTATCGCTGAAACTACCACTGCATCCCCCTCACCTTCACCTTCACCTGCACATGAACCAATGAAGCATACCTTTGAACAACAATCAGCTGACAAACAACACCTTACACCTAGACAAGAAGCTACTACTTCCCAGTTAATGACAAGGATTGGTGACTTGGAGAAGCAGCTCAAGGAAACCAAACAGACCTTTAGGAAAGCTATCCTCACTTTGGTGGACAGAGTAAAGACTTTGGAGGTTGCTTTGAAGAGAAAGACCAAGAGGGTTCTTTTGTCTGATTCTAAGGAGGAAGAAACAAAGGCTCAGGGGAGGAAGACTCATGATTTAGATCCTCTGGTTTCTTTGGTACAAGAGTTAGTTACTCCATCAAAGACTGTAAATGCTTCAGGGGAGGAACAAGTTGAAGACATAAGCCCTACAACTCTAGAAGCTGCTGCAATCTTAACAAAAGTTCAAAAGATCAAGTCAGTTGACAAAGGAAGGATTCAAGAGAAGGAACAAATCGCTTAGTGTTCAAAATTTATTGTTTTTGCTTTTAGTACTGGTTTGGACTTTGAAGTAGTTAAGTCTGCCTTTGAAAAAGTTAATACTGGTGGCATTAAAGTTAGTATTATATTGTGTTCTTAATACTTGTGTTAAGATTCCGCATTAACACTTAGTATTCATAGTCAGTGTCTCTCACATAGTTGATTTGGATTTATTCAAGTTAGCTATTGTCTTACAAAGGCTATATAGATCTGAAACAAAGGACCTACAAGAGGTTTTCAGAAATGACCATTACAACAGGCAAACAATCATAAAGATCAACAGCATTGTTTATTTGCCTGTTTTCTATCTCAGGAGGAACCTAAAAAGATTTTTGATGCTCTACAAGATGACAGTTGGGTTCAAGCCATGCAAGAGGAGATGTTACAGTTTAAGCTGCAACAGGTATGGGTTCTTGTAGATCTACCATAAGGGAATTGAGGTAATTGGTACCAAAATGGGTCTACAGAAATAAAAGAGTATGAAAGAGGCGTGTTTGTCAGAAATAAGGGAGATTGGTGGCCAGGTACAAGCAGAAGTGGGTATTTTACTATGATGAGAGTTGTTTTTCCTGGGCAAGAATGGAAGCTATCAGGTTATTTTTAGCCTTTGCCTCTTTTATGGGGTTCATAGTATACCAAATGGATATAAAAAGTGCATTTCTGTATGTCACGATAGTATGAAGAGGTTATGACTCACTACCTCCTGGCTTTGTTGATCCTGATCACCCTAAGAAGGGTTTATAAGGTGGTCAAAGCTTGTATGGATGCATCAAGTCTTCCTTAGAGCTTGGTATGTACTCTATCAACATTTCTAGAGAAGCATGGATAGAAGAGGGGTACTATTGACAAGACTTTATTTATTAAAGGGGACAAGAAGGATATCATGTTGGTTCAAGTGTATGTTGATGATATCATTTTTAGATCTACCAAAAAGTCTTGGTGTGATGAGTTTGAAGCCTTGATGAAAAGTAGATTTTAGATGAGTTCTATGGGTGAACTCATATTTTTCCTAGGATTACAAGTCAAACAGAACAAAGAAGGAATCTTCATATCTCAGGACAAGTATGTAGCTGAGATACTCAAGAAATTTGATCTTGTAAGTGTGAAAATTGCAATAACCCCCATGGAGACCAAAGTGACATTGACAAAAGATGAGGAATCTGTTGATGTGGATGTACACTTTACCGTATTGTACCACACTAATGATAGGTTCTCTCATGTATTTAACTGCCAGACTAGCTCCCCCCAACCTTGATATAATGTTCTGCAGTATGTACTTGTTCTCGTTTTCAGGCCACTCTTAAGCCTTCACATCTTAATGCTGTGAAGAGAATCTTTAGTACATAAGGGCGAAACCTATAATTTTTTTTTTATTTTTTTTTTTTTTTTTTCTGATTGGTTTTTTTTGTCTAAATTTCATTTCTTTTTATTTTTCATTATATTTTAAATTTTTTTAATTTTTGGCTCCATACACCTTTTTTCTTTTTATTTTATTAAATCGTCCTGTTTTATGGTTTTATTTAGATGAGACCTACCGCCCCTTTTTTCCGCCGCTACTACTATCGATCATTTAAAAAATATTTTAATATTTTTTTTTTATATTTATTAAATAATTTATATTTAAATATTCAAAATAATATATTTAAAATATTTATTTTTTTTTTTTTTTTATTTTTTTCTTTAAAAAATTATTTTGTTTGTTTTATTTTTTTTTATTAAATTTTTTTTTTTTTTTTTTCTATTATTATTTTTTAATAAATTTTTATTAAATTTTTTAATCTTTTGGTTAAATCTTTTTAAATTTTTTTTATAATATTATTTTTATATCAATTTTTTATTATGGGCTTTTAAATTATTTTGTGTAATTTTGTTGTAAATTTGTTATTTTAAATTGTTTTGTGGTTTTAATATTCTTATGTTTCTTTTTTTAATTTTTTTTAATCAAATTTTTTTTTTTATTTGGATTTATAAAATTTAAAATATTTTTCTAATTTTTTCATGTTATTTTTTTGGGTTTATGGTTATCCTTAGAGAATCACCTTTTGACCTGGAAGCTTTCTCTGATAGTGATTATGGTGGGTCAAACCTTGACAGGAAATCCACAACAGATGGTTGTCAATTTCTTGGACAAAGACTTATCTCATGGCAATGCAAGAAACAGAGGCTCAGGGGAGGAAGACTCATGATTTAGATCCTCTTGTTTCTTTGGTACAAGAGCTTGTTACTCCCTCAAAGACTGTCAATGCTTCAGGGGAGGAACAAGTTGAAGACATAAGCCCTACAACTCTAAAAGCTGCTGCAATCTTAACAAAAGTTCAAAAGATCAAGTCAGTTGACAAAGGAAAGAGATACAAGAGAAGGAAGAGATCAAAAGAATTTGATGGTACTGGTTTGGACTTTGAAGAAGTTAAGTCTGCCTTTGAAAAAGTTAATACTGGTGGCATTAAAGTTAGTTCTGGTATTGAAGAGATTAATGCTGGCAGTTTGGATGTCAATACTGGCATTGATCCAGTTACTACTGATAGCATAAGAGTCTCAGTACCTTCTCCAGACAGAGGTAGAAGAGAAGGAAAGGCTCCTATGACAGAAGAAGAAGAGACTCAAGCTTCTAGAAAGACAAAAGAACAAATTCTTCAAGAAGAGCAAGGGACTTGATGGGAGCTACAGATTAGATACTTTAGAAAAAGCTTTGGGAAAGGAAGAAGTGGCCAAACAAGTTCATTTGGATTCACTTATAGCTCAAAGGATGGCTGAAGAGCAAGAATTAACAGAGGAACAAAAGAAAAGGAAGGCTCAAGTTCAGTTTGAAGCTCAATCTTATACTGAAGAAGATTGGGACACTATTAGAGCAAAGCTTGAAGCAAATGCAGAATTGAAGGAGAGTGTGCTTGGAAAGGATCTTACTGTTGAAGATTATGCAAAAAGGATGGTAGAGTTGGTAAATCAAAGAAGAAAACACTTTGCAGAGGAAAGAGCTAGAGCAAAAAGGAATAAGCCTATGACTCAAACACAGCTCAGGAACTATATGTCAAACTTTCTAAAGAATCAAGGGACATGGAAGTTGACTCAATTGAAGAAGTTGAATTTTGAAGAAGTGAAAGCAGAATTTGAAAAATTGGTTAAGCAATTGGATACCTATGTCCCTATGAACTTTGAAGCAACAAAGGAAAGTTTGAAGAGATTTGGTGAAGAGCTTCAAACTAAAACTGCAAAGAAGCTAAAGTTTGATGATGAAGGTACTCAACCAACAGAGGAGAAGATTGAAGAAGACAAAGATGATAAGCCAACCAAGAAGACTGGAAAGAGGAGAAAACAGATAGCAAGGAAAGGATTCCATACAGACCATGATAGGGATGAATCTGAAGATTCAGATGAAGCTAATGAAAAAGATGATTCTACTTCAGGTACTAAAATTCCCATTAATCCTGTTCCTGTAGCTACAAAATCACCCAGTATAGCCAATTACAAGATCATTAAGCAAGGAAGGAAAGGTGTATACCAGATTGTAAGGGAGAATGGAACTGATATGGTATACATAAGCTTTGGAGCAATGCTGACTGACATATCAAGAGATGATCTTACAGAGCTATACAGGATTGTCATGAAGAAACATGGTATGAATGAGCCAGAGGATGAATTTGAAAAGGTACTTTGGGAATACTTGAAGAACATGTTTGAAGAACCCCTTAGTACAGATTCAATTTGGAGTTTGCCAGGTCAACAAAGGATAATTTGTTGGAGATACTATGATGCTTGCAGAGTACATTGTTTGAACTTGGAGTCTGCAGATGTTTATATGCTAATAGAGAGAAAGTATCCTTTGTCTGCTGAAGTATGCAAAGCTATGTTGGACAAGAAACTTCAAGGAGGAAAACCAGATGAGGATTGTTATAAACTTTTGAAAATGATAGAGAAGCTAGCTGGTATTAAAAATAATGGAGATTGATGAGTTAGCAATCTAGAATGGAGATGAGGAGAACAACACTTGGTGGAGGTGCTATGCACTAACACAACAAATGGTTATCAGTCCACCATGTTTAATAGACACAAGGATTGGCTAGTCCAGGAGCAAACGGCTCTTGGTAAAGACTTCTTAAATCCGTTTATGGCTGACAATTTGCCAAAAATTGTATGGTTATCAACTCACCATATCTATGTTTGTAAAGAGTTGGCTAGCCCACAAGTTTATGGATTGTGGTAAAGGCTGTGGAAAAACCATAACTAGTCCATGAGATTATGGCTTATGGTAAAGACAAATTGCAAATCCAAATAAGATGGTTGACACTTTACCAAAACGTGGATGGTACATCAACTCACCAAGTTTCATGTATAAAGAGTTGATATGGTAATCAAACCACCATGGAATTTACCTTTTCTAGGTGCCAAAGGATTGACTAGCCCTGAGCAAACGGCTACAGGTAAACACATATCAAATCCGTTCATGGCTATAATGGTTTGCCAAAACCCATATGGTATTCAACTCACCAATGTTTCACATACTAAGAGTTGAAATGTGTAACATTTCTCAATTTCAGGTCATTTTACGACTCCTATTATTTGTCACTATTTATTTTGGTCTGATACGCGTTCACTTTTAATTTAACTTTTAAGTTAAATCGCGTACACTAGAAATAATCTGTTAATGTAAACGGTCGTCAAATAAATTAAAGTTTACACCGACCAAGTAATAATTAAATATTAAGAAGATAATTAGGTACTTTGCGTATTTTATTTTTTGTCACGTAAAAAGGGTTACGTTTTGCGATAAAATACATTTGGACACACCCCGGAAATACCTAGACTTACCTAGACTCAAACTAATACCCACTTTTAATCCGTTTTCACGAAATTTGAATAATTTTCGTGTTGATAAGCCATCAAGACCGAATATGGGTAGGTTAAAACCCCTAAAATTCGTCCCTTGGATAAAAGACTTAATACTGGTAGTATAACAGTTAAGTCTGGTAGTATTAGTTAGTTATGGCAGTACTAATATTATGTCTGGCAGTATTATAGTTAGTACTGGTAGAGTGGCAGTACTATAGTTAATACTGGTTGTGTTTAGTTAAGTATGTTTATGTAACAGAATAGTGATAATAGTTATCTTAGAGATATCTTAGGAGATATCTTAGGAAAGGATAGGCATTATCCTTTCACACGTTTTGTATAGCCTTTTAGGGTTTCCTTGGTGTATAAAAGGAACCCTACGGCATAGAGTTTTAAATAACAAATAGTAGCATTGAAGCTTAATAGAAATCAATAGCAAAGTTAGTATTATATTGTGTTCTTCTTAATACTTGTGTTAAGATTCCGCATTAACACTTGGTATTCATAGTCAGTGTCTCTCACATAGTTGATTTGGATTTATTTAAGTTAGCTATTATCTTACAAAGGCTATATAGATCCAAAACAAAGGACCTACACCTTTGGTATGTGTTGGTCACATGTGTGCACCTTTGAACCCTTAAAACACTGAATTTCACCCTATAAATATATCTCATATCACAACTTAGGGTATTTATTTCATTTCAAAGCCACCAACAATTTCTTTTTTCCTTTCTTCTGCTGCCTCACTGTGCCAACCAAACAACCTATTAGGTTTCATAACTTTTGATTTTCTTTAAGATCCAAACATTCTAAGTTTATTTCCAAGGGTTTCTAAGTGGGTTTATAGATCTAGTCATCTTGGGTGTAGATCTTGTGACTTCTACTTGTTTCCTTAATTCTTGTAAGTATTTCTTAGTCACCTCTTGTTTCATTTCTTTGATTCTTATGAGTATTATTTCAAGTTTAGAGTCCATGTGTTTGTGTCACTTTATAAAAAGAATGATATACATCATGGACAACTTTTATTAAAAATGGAAGTATTATGTTTGTTGTTTTATTAAGTTAGTAAATGGTAAGATGAGTTAAAAAGTGGGTTGCAACAATAGAAATAAAAGGGATTAGGTTAGATTTAGGTGTGGTTTTGTTGTGGATTAGTTATGAACGGAGATTAGGCAAGACTAGGCACTATTATGAAGTTTGGGTGGATTTTGGTTGCGTTTTTGACAAAAAGTAGCTGTTCCTAAACTTGTTTTGAGGTTTTTAGCGACCTAAAAATGTTTTCATTAGGCGTAAAAGTAGTTTTTGAAGAGCTTGTTCGAGTAGATAGTTTTTCACATATCGCACTTTAAAATCGGACTTAAAACGGTCAAGTTATAGCCAAATGAAACTTGAAACATTTTTCGGATGAATAGTGTGCTATGGGAATGGGTAAAAAGGGTATTCGGACACTTTCGGACGTTTTTGGACTTTCTAAATACTAGCGAAACATATAGTGACACATATATATAGATTAGCATCATTTGAGGACGTCATTAACGTATTTTAGGAAAAGCGATAAAGTTACTAAAAATAGTAAGTTTGGTAAAACATTAGCGGATCAGACTTGGAAGTTTAGCGATTATGGATAGTTAGCGCATTTTGAAGATATGGAAACTTAACAAATATAGGGGACGGTATTAACGTCTTGAAACTAAAAACTTTCCTAAAATAGAAACTTTCTAAAAGTAGTAATTTTTAGATAAACGTTGAAACTTATCGAAAAACTTTGTAATTTTATTTAGTCATACTTTATTAAACAAACTAAAACACAAACACATATGGATGTCTTTTCTCTTGAAAGCGTGTCGTACAAGTTTCGGTTATCTTTCGTTTACCTAAGACGCGTCATTTATTTAGGTCGCGTGTAGGACCTTTCGGCTTTATTTCTTCCTCGTTGATTATCGATTCACCACTTGCTTAAGGTGAGTTCATAGCCCCACGTTTTACCTATTTTCAAATGATTTATACTTTAGGGTGAGAAACAATGTTTTCTTTTAAAATTGGACACATGTTCTTAACGTGAGTTTTACATGTTTATGTGTTGCCTAAGTTGCTTACAAACCCCTCTATTTTTACCTGAAACTATCATGAACCGTTAGGTACATGTGGCCAAGTGGATTGGTAATGTGGAGCGACGAATGCCTAAATAGATCTATTGGACAAATTACCCCTATCTGGTTTGGTTCTACAATTTGCTGCGAAATACAGGATATATGTCATGTCGATTGTGCGTTGTGGTAGTCTTTGGTTTGGGACACCAGTTAAGGGCAGGAATACTATGTGGCATGATATGATATGCCCTGTTGTTATTAGCATCGGTGTCATGAGCTTAGCGTAACAGTAAATACTTTTTATGTGATACTGTATCTGTTATAGTAGTCGCATGCGTTTTGAAATCTTGTGGTCCACTCTTGTATTAACTTAAACCTATGAATTTACCAACATTATGTTGACGTTTTAAACATGTTTTCTCAGGTGCTTAGCTTGGCTTGATTCTTGATGCTAAATGGAGTCTATGTGCTATGTGACATTGCGAATTTCAAGACTTATCTATTTATATACTCGTTGTCATTGTCAAACTTTATTATGCTTCCGCTACATTTAACTCTCTTATGACTGGTTGTAAAACTTAAATTAATTTTCTTTTATGCAACGAGTACACTTTTTCAAACGTCCATGATTAGTGGTCGTTCTTTATTGCTTTGTGTTCGGATTGTTATGATGTCACGCCCTCGGACACGTATTCCGTACAGGCCCCGTCTAGGGGTGTGACAGTATCATAGATAAGGTTTCATAACTACCATACGTAAGTGATTTTTTAGCTTTCGTAACATAGTCAAGCTTTTGTAACACTAAAAATAGCTTTTGTAACATATAAATTTATCAATTTGAAAAGATAACATTGATATTATCACTTTAAAATGATTAAAATCAAATTGATAGGTTTTTAGTAGGTTTCGTAGCTAAGAATTTACGAAAGTAAGAGATTTCTTGGATTTTACGAAAGTAGAGGTAATTTGGAATTTACGAAAGGAGGTTTCGTAAATTGGAGCTTTCTGTAACCGTTTGGTTTCATAGACTGAGGAAGCTTTTGTATATCTGTGGTTTCGTAACTGGAGGTTTCGTATCAAAATATTGGTTTTGGTTTCGTACTTCAATCTTTCTTATCACATGTTTCATATACAGAGGTTTCGTAAACAGTTTAATATTGAAGGTTTTGTAACTGAAGGTTTTGTAACAGAGGTTTCGTATTACAGTTTGAAACAGTTTCATATCATTGAGGTTTCGTAAGACTTGGTTTTGTAACAACTTTCGTAACATAGTTTTCAGAGGTTTTGTAATTCAGTTTTTAATATTGGAAGGTTTTGTATCTCATTGGAAGAGGTTTTGTAACACATTTGGGGTTTCGTAATACTGTTTTAGATGTTTCATAACATAGTCGTTCAGTTTCGTAAATACTATTTAAGAGGTTTCGTAACACAGTCTTTTTGTTTCGTAACAATGTTTTAGAGATTTCATAACACGGTCGTAGGGTTTCGTAACACTGTTTCTTAGATTTCGTATCTCATAATTTAGGTTTTGTAACACAGTTTAAGAGGTTTCGTATCTTCTAATTTTGGAAAATTAAGCTTTCGTATCCAAGCCTATTGCTTAGACTTTATTACAAATCAAGGTTTCGTTTCTTTAAGGTTACTTCATTCTAAAGTGTTGTAATACTAGACAAGGTTGTCATTTCTTGTTAACTTCACGATTACAAGACTTTATCTATAAAACGATCCAAGTTTGCATTGTAATCATTTGATACAACATGTCTACTTAAAATCAATAAACTCTAGCTAACTCAGGAGCTAATGATAGACCTCTAATGCTTGAGAAAGGGAATTATATTCCATGGGAAAGTAGATTCAGAAGGTTTATGGATAATAAGCTTAAAAATGGGGAGTGGATGTGGGACTCAATTGAGAAAGGACCTTATAAGCGGCCAATGATTCCTAATCCAGATAATCCTCAAGAAGTGATAATTGAACCATTGTCCAAAATGACTGAGGGTAACAAAAATCAATACATTGCTGATGTAAAAGTCATGAATAATATTCTTCAAGAAATACCACATGATATATATAATTCAGTGGATGCATGTACAAATAATAAGGATATGTGGGAACGAATTAAAAGGTTGATGTTTGAGTCTGATGTTACTAGTCTTGTGAGACACTCACGTCTCATGGATGAGTTTGACAAGTTTGCAGCAAAGGAAGGAGAAACAATAGAATCTGTGTAATGCTTGTGAATATTATGGATCGTAATAATGTTCGTCCTATTCCAGTGTTAATCAACACCAAATTTCTCAATTCCTTGCAACCCGAGTAGAGCAAATATGTTTCCATGGTTCATCATAATCAAACTGGAGATGCAGTTTTATATGACGTGTTGTATGATTCCTTAATACAATTCAAACAGAATGTTCTAGCATCCAAAGCAAAGAAAGCTACCAAAAATAATGATCCATTAGCCCTTCTTGCTTAGTCAAATGCTTCTTCATCACAATCTCATGCAAATTCTTCTTATTCACCACAACCATACTATGTCACACATCCTTCATCAGTTGTTGATTATGAAGATGAATATCAAGGGGAGTTACAAGAGGATTCTCAAGAAGACAAGCTTACAACTGCTATGATGTTATTAGCTTGAGCAATCACTCAGAAGTTCTCCACACCTACCAATAATCGTCTTCGTACTTCATCAAACATAAGAAATCAAGCTGTGATTTAGGATGGTAGAGTTTGTTAATACAAATATTCGCGCAAAATCGATATTTATATTTAATGATCTTCATGTTTTGATAATAACAAATATAATGTCATACTACGTAAAAGTTTACGTAAACAAGTTATTTAGTCGAAAGTTTACTTGACGACGACAAATCACTTAAGGTATGAATATGGCATTATTAAACATAGTTAATGATCAAAGAAAAATATTATCATTTGCATAAACCCTTTCTAATCAAATGATTTAAGTTAACACATGATTAATTATAAGCTAGTTATATTAATCATGTAAGACAAAATAAGATTAACCATAAGTGGAAACAATCTTTCCAAATCTAGAAAATCTTTCCTTATTGGTGATAAGAAATATTTTGTTCTAGAAGAATCTATTAAACTAGTTTTAATAAGTACAAAACAATATTTTGTATAGATTTGGGGTTAATCATAAAATGACAAATAGTTGTTCCAGTGCCACCAACGGATCCACCAAACACATAGGACGGATCTAGCAATAGGTGGATCTGTAGGTCGAACGGCATAGCTGTCTAGGACAGCATTTGAATTTCAAAGGCTTGCCTATAAATAGCAACCTTAAGCTTTCATTTTAAACAACTCTTGACAAATATTTTTTACATACATCTTTTATATTCTTTAATCATTAAACTTGTTACATAATCCATTACAAGTGGTCAACTCATCCCACTTTTTAGTGAAGAACACTCAAGAAGACGTCAAGCTTCAAGTGTTAATAGTTTAGTTGTGTCATCACGTTTGTGATAATCATTCATCTTGTATATCTTGTGTTGTGTGTTGTGTGTATCATATGTGTATGATAGGTTAGTATTTAGGCCTTAAAATACATAGTGTGTTAGATTGGTTCTATCTCGAAGTAAAACTTGGTATTTAGCTTAGTACCGGAAAAAGTGTAAGCGACGTGTACGGTTTTCTCCGCCTAAAGGGAGCTTGTTGACATGGTGAAGATAACTCTCAAGTTGGGTACTTGGGGAGTGGAGTAGGGGGAAGAGGAGCTTCGTAGCCGAACCACTATAAATCATTGTGTCATCGGTTTGATATTTCATATCTTTACTTGTTCATACTTCGTAGATTACTTATTTACTTATTTCATTGCTATTGTATACACTTGTGTATATCTCTTGAGTTCACATAAGTCGATAATCTAAGTTTTAATTTAAAACGGTAAAAACTATTCAACCCCTCTTCTAGTTTCCACAATTGGTATTAGAAGCCAAGGTCACCCAAGATCTTTAACGTATATTATACATTAAAGCTTGAATCGATCTATGGATTCGGATAAATACCTAGAAGGGCAATCTACATAAAGACCACCACTTTTCGAAAGCGATTATTTTATATATTGGAAAAATAGATTCTAAACTTATGTGAAAGCAAAAGATTTAGATCTTTGGCATAATATCTTGAATGGTGATATTTCACCAGTTGCCCGAAACAAAGATACCCAAGTTTTAGAGGTTGTTCCCTGATTCGTCAATAATATATATATATATATATAATATATAAGCAAACACTCAAC
>BQNB010155765.1:0-15352 GCA_026074375.1 Tanacetum coccineum
GGTTTATTAGGAAAAAGTGTATCCCTAGGTGTTGATATTTCAAATTGGGAGATGTTTGATAATGATTGGGGATTAGAATCTAAGGAAGTGTCTCCTCTAGGAGAAGAACTTAATTTATTTGATAGGCCAAGTGAAGTAGAGAGAGGTAGAATTCTAGAAGCAAACCGTTTAGAGCCTATTCTTTAACAACAAATTTCTCAACGTATGGCTCCTTCTCATCACGATGGTATGTACCGTTACTATCACCCTCGTACTTAAACTCAAGTGTAGGGAAACCCTCCCCTTTATTTGTTAAATAAGGGTAGTGTCAGGCTCGTGTGACTCGAACAAAAACAAAGCGGTTTTTTGGGAGGAACCCAATATTTACTTTTCGAGCCAATTAGATGTGTCATGTGTTTATCTTTTCTTTCATCATGTTAGATCCTCTATCTTGTAATCATGCTTTGTATTGTTTTAACCTCGTCTTAACTTCAATCAAATGTATTTTGCAAATAATAAGTGTAGGGGAATTTATCCGGTTTTTAGAACCAAGTGCAAACATGTTAAATAAATTGTTTAGTTAATTCGCCAGTCAAGTTTTGAGTCGTATGGATTGGAATTTCCAAATCTTCAGGTGTTTATGCAGTCCTTTTGTACAGGAATTAACTTATGAAACTCAAGTGCAGGGAAATTCTTCATCAAAACAAAAATTTCACGTTTTCATAAAACATGGAGACGGCGGCCACGATTTTCACACGCGACGCCGTCACACGGACATTTGTTGATGGGGTCATAAAAACCTAACGACGTCAAACGCCCAGGCCAGAGGAAAACTTATAGTTTTTAAAATATTTTTGAAATAAAACTTGCATAACATTTACTTATGTTTATTCTATATTATAAACCTACAAAACTATTGATTATAAACCTGTAAAAACCTAATGAGTTTAACAATTCTCTCATCCTATCTATCGAGTCGAACCCTAAATTCACATTGTATATATGTCTATCGCACATTTTATGCTTGGTGTAGTTGTCTTTGTCTTTGATTACAGGTTATATTTGATGAGAAGAAGCTTGGAAGTTCTTAGGAAGTTTCATTGGATGATTCTTGGAGGACGATTTAACCAGTTATCACATGTTTCTTCTCCATTATTGAGCAAACCAGGGGAGTACTAGTTTCTTTTCCTTGTTTTCTTTTCCCTTTATTCGTTCTTACGGGTACTTCTAGAGAACATTGGGGACAATGTTCAACTTAAGTGTAGGGGAAATAAGCCTTAGAAACTATTCTTTCATTTTTCATTTGCTTTGTTCCTTAAAATGATGGGTAATATATCAAAACATAGCATAAGAGGTGATTTTTACCCAAATTTAAAATTTTTTATGACACATACCGACGAAAACCAAGTATTAATAGCGTCTCATGGATAGGAATTTATATTACTAGCACAAAAACCCTCAAATTCCACCCCCACAATGTGAGGTTCGCCCTTAGATATTATACATTTAGCTTGTTCAAGTTAAGGAGTGAGCAATCATGTGTGTCTATTCCATCGTTATGGATGTGTATGCGTGGTTTTGTCACCTTTTTTAGAACATTGGTATCAGTTACTTTAGGATTATGAGAGTGTATCGGTAGCATATTAAATTCTAGAACTTGTTATTGTGATGCATCCCGAGACCGCATAGTAAGTATTAGGATTTGCTTGATAAGAGGCATTAGGATTAACCCATGTTTTAAACATGTAATTGTTATGATGGTCACACCGATCATATAACTATCCCACACCCTTGCCATGCACTCATTTTTAGTGCAGGATACCCTAGTACAATCCTCTGAGCCTATCCTTTTTCATGATTCTCATAATTTTCTGGTGGATTCCAGATTATTAATGAAGTGCATTGTCACCCTTTAAACCAATCTTTACACCCAAAAAGCCTTAGCCCACCTTGTATGTACTCACTTTTAGTACATTATTGTGATAACCTAAGTTAATTATTTGAGTACATGGTTGCTAAGTCCTTATCCTTGTAAATACAGTTTTGGGACGATTAGGATTCATGGTAGTATTTATTTCGCTGAAAAATGGGGAAGAAAAGTTAAGTCAATACCCCCATATGTTTGTCAAATGATCTCCATGTTATTTTGACCCACCTCAATATGGGTCATTAGTTAGATTGTAAATATCGAGCATGTAAAAGCTCAAGTGTAGGGATACGTATTATAAACCCCATGTGATGTATTATGTTATTTAAAAAAAATGAGAAAAGAAAAAGAAAGAGATTGATGTAGAGTTGTGTAGAGTTTGTGTATCTTCGTCCGAGTCTTGGCTTAGCAACCAAACCAAAGTGTATTTGTGTAAATAATTAGCTAACCCTTTCACTCCAAATTCACCCAAAGCTACCCAAATGTATCCCATCTGTTTCTGTTTCCTTTATATGTTATCTTACATCTACACCCCACAACCCTTTAAAAGAGCTCTTAGATAGTAATGAATAATACTTACACCTAGCGGTGGAGGTTTGATCCTTTACCAAGCCTATAGTAAATTATATGCTATGACAGGTAATAAGTGTTGATTTTCTGTTTCCCCTTATGTTATAGTTTATTATACACCCGAGTGAAAGAGAGAATCCCAGACACTTATGTAAGGTGCTAGTATATATTTTCCGTGCTTTTAATTACGAGGTCTAGAAGGTTGTGTTGTATAATACTTTTAAAGAGTAGGTAAAATAACCCCTTATATTGTTATTGTCTAGGTAGAAAAGCCCATTTGCTTGAGGACAAGCAAATCCCAAGTGTAGGGGTATTTGATGAGGTCTTATTTTATATACTTTTTCGGGGTCGTTTAACCCCTTAAATCGTGCATTTATGCCTAAAATAGGTACTTAATCACTCCTTTTCAAGTATTTTGCATTTGGAAGACTTTTGGAAGAATTACACATGACTTGGGCTCATTTGGAGAAGAAACAGACCAGACTACAGACCTACACTAACATTGCTTAAGAATTTCTCTAAAGTGGTTGGAGACGGCGTCACCAATATAACATGACGTCGTCACATCGAAGACCAAGACGAAGTCACTGGATCTCATGACGGCGTTAGAGTACACAACCCATCCTATTATCTAGAATATTCTCTTTCATGATGGTGTCACGATTAAAATGCGCGGTTTTCCTATATATACAAACCTAAAATTAGGGTTTTGAGTGTGTAACTTTAGAATAAAAAGAGTGTACGAACCCTAGTTCATTTAGCAGCTGTTAGGGATGATTTTAGGGCCTAAAACCCCTATTGTAGTTCCTCTAACTCATGTTTTAATCAAGTAAGGTTTATTAAATCATTCAATATGTCTATGTGTTGTTTGATTCATCTATGTTCTTGCTTTATTAACATGCTAGGCTAAGCCTGCTATTATGTTTATTTACGATTGTATGAAACCTAGAATGTAGATCTTAGTGGTGTTGCTTCTTGTGATAGATGTGCATGTTAGGTCTTAGAAAACCAGCTTTTGTCTGCTTCGTTGTTGATATGTCTAGGAAAACATGATTGTGTAGAAAGGATACCATCGGGTAACAGTCTTCATACTACCTTGCCCCCTAATATGGTTGATCCACTTTTAATATATTTCATGTGCACTTAGTATACTCCTAGGGTCCTTGTAATAGTCTTCATACTACCTTACTTGTGCGTTGCTCTAGCGGAATACTAAGTAGACGGTGGGTTCGTGTAATTCGTTCATTACTTAGGAAATAGTTACACAGATCATCACAAGGGTGACAAAGCAACAACACTAGGAGAAGCAATCTAGGGAGTAATACATGATTAAATAAACATGATCCTTTATCTTATCGTTATCACTAGTAGTTTAGATTTTCATTTAGTTTAAATAGCTAAAACCAAATCACCTCTCAAACATATGATTTAATGCTTTTATAAAATATAAAAACACAAAAAATAATCTTCTTTCAACCTTTAGAATTCTGTTAGACCGTGACTAAGCCTTCCTAACCTATTCCCCGAGTGAACGATAACAACCCCCCGAGCCTTGCCAATACTACTACTACAACGATTAGGTGCTCTGCTTAGGGAGTTGTAAAACTTCATGTAGAAGTCCTATGACGACCGTATCATATAGGTTCTTATAAGAATCAAATAAATAATCTATGACACACCTTGCTTGCGGAATAGCATGGTGGTTAAATGACAATTAGGGTGTGATCTCCTTATAACTTAAACTCTAACCAAAGTTATGAGTTTAAGAAAACAAACTATTCGACTAGAACTGAAGGTTCAGCTTCAGTAGTTCTATTTAGTTTTTTTAGAGATAAATGCTCTTCAATGTGTTTCACATTAGTTGGAAGAGATAAAATTTACTCTTTAAATCTCTTTCCTTTTACAGGAAAAGGATTTAGGGTTTACAAGTTTAATCTAAGACACATGTCAGGCATTAGATGGGTGGTTGAGATACTATTTAATGCACGCATGCTTTAAGGGACTGGGTACAGTCCTTTAGGGAAAGTAGTTCTACTTCTATACCAACTTTAAAAGTATACTTTCTCAAGGAGATTTGCTTTATTCCTTTTGACATAAAGCAGTCTTTTTCCCGCCTTATAAACCATCTAGAAGAGAAACATTTTGTGTTAGCTTCTAAGAGGAGATCGACATTGTTTAGCTTGGAATTGTCAACCAAGCTAAATTGAAGCTCTTGCTAAGGCCTTCTTCAGATTTTTAACCGCTACAAAAACTAAAGTGAAGATGATCTTGATCTTGTAAGTACCCGAAGAGCTGAAGCTGAAGTGTCTTTAGCGAATACAAGTTGAACTCTCTTCATCTTTTTAATACTTAGGTGAGTTTATGTTTAAATCTTGTTGGGATTAAAAGTCTTTTAGAAGTTACTGTTGTTAAGGTATTAGTTACTGCTGCTAAGTATAAATTAGTGTTGTTAGTAATCTTAATGAAAAATATGCTAAGTAGTTAGTACTGCTAGTTACTACTACTAGTCTAAGTTACTATTGCTAGTGTATATTACTACTACTAGTTACTACTGCTAGTAATGTTAGTACTGCTAGAGTAAAGTTAGTACTGCTAGTGTAACTTAGTATTGCTGGTGAAGATTGAAGAGAACTTTCTAAGTAGTTAATGCTGCTTGTACACAGTTAGTGATGTTGATATAAAAGTTACTACTATTGGTGCTGAAAGTTAATGTTGCTGGTATAAAAGTTACAATTGCTGAAAGATTACAATTGCTGAAAGATTACAACTGCTGAAAGGATAAAGACTGCTAAGAGAAAAGATAAAGATTGCTTGTGGGATATGCATGAGATATTTTTGTAAAAGATACGTATAAGTTATTTGTTTAAAATATTATGATAACTTAGGAAAATATTGTATTCCCATTAGGACTCCTTGGTGTAAAAGGAGGACCTAGGGTATAGAATTCTATGTATCAGTATCAAAGTATCAAATTGAGTCATTCATAGAATTTTCATAGCTTCAAGGTTTTGTAAACCTAAGAGTGTTTGTATTATATTGAGGCTGAAAGTTTGGTAAACTGTTTGTTATTGATCTTATTCATTACTATTTCATTGAAATTCTTCTTAGTATCATTGACTAGATTCTGCAAAGTCTTTGATATTCACAATCAAAGTTTCTATCATAGTTGTTTTGAATTTATTCAATACAACTTAGCCTTATACAAGCTAAGCAAGATCTATTCTATTGGGATCAACAAGTGGTATCAGAGCTTGTGAGAAGCTTTGAATAAAAAGAACCTTTACTACACACAAGATCTACTTTTTTAATAAGCAATAGATTCTCAATATACGTAAACCATCAAGCTACCTATACTCCAACCTGGTGAGTATGATCTATGGAAGATGAGGATAGAGCAGTACCTACAATGCATTGATTACACTCTATGGGAGATCGTAGAAAATAGTAATGCACCCATAGTAACAAAAATTGTTGATGGTAAGGAGACTGTTATCCCTCCTACAAGTGTTGAAGAGAAGGCACAAAGAAGGGCAGAGTCGAAGGCAAGAAGCACTTTTTTGATGGCCTTACCTAATGAGCATCAATTAAAGTTCAACTAATACAAGGATGCTAAGACATTGATGCAGGCTATTGAGAACAGATTTAGAGGTAATACTGCTACAAAGAAAACTCAGAAAAATGTTCTGAAGCAGCAATATGAAAGCTTTGTTGCATCTAGCACAGAATTGATTGAGCAAACTTATGAAAGGCTTCAAAAGCTAATTAGTCAACTGAAGATGCATGGTGAAGTTATCCCTCAAGAAGACATCAATCAAAAGTTCTTGAGAAGTTTGTCATAAGATTGGACTATGCATACTATTATGTGGAGGAACAAACCAGAGATTGAGACATTGAGGTTGGATGACCTCTTCAACAATCTGAAGGCTTATGAATCAGAGGTCAAGGGGACATCTAGCTCAACCACAAACTCACACAATGTAGCCTTTATGTCCTCTAGCAGCACTAACAGTGCAACTAGAGCAGTTAATACTGCTCAAGGTGTTAATACTGCTAGCACTCAAGGTGCTGCTGATAGCTCAACAACTATTGAAAATTTAAATGATGATGTGATTTATTCCTTCTTTGCTAGCCAACCAAGTATTCCACAGCTTGATACTGAAGATCTACAACAAATCCATCCTGGTGATCTAGAAGAGATGGACTTGAGGTGGAACATAGCTATGCTGACTATGTGGGCAAGAAGATTCCTGAAGAATACTTGAAGAAAGCTGGACATGTCCAACAAAGAAAGAATTAGGTTTGACAAGTCCAAGGTGGAGTGTTTCAACTGTCACAAGAGAGGACACTTTGCAAGGGAGTGCATGGCACCCAGGAATCAAGACAGCATAAATAGGGAGCCTACCAGAAGGACTGTGCTAGTTAAGGAAACTACTTCAAATGCCTTAGTGTCTCAGTGTGATGGCTTTGGCTATGATTGGAGTAACCAAGCAGAAGAAGATCCAATCAATTTTGCTCTCATGGCTTATTCTTCAACAAGTTTAAGTTCTTCTATAAACTTTGAGGTATCTAATGACTCAAATTGTTGTTCATCTTGTTTAGAATGTGTAAAAGATCTAAAAAAGTAAAATGAACAATTAGTTAAAGACTTAAGAACAGCTAAGATAAGTGTTGTCTCTTATAAAACTGGTTTAGAATTTGTAGAAGCTAGACTATTAGTCTTTAAGAAAAATGAGTCTGTGTATGAGGAAGATATATAACTCTTAAAATGTGAAATCTATTTAAGAGATTTAGATATTACGGAGCTTAAAAGGAAGTTAGAATTGGCTACAAAAGAAAAAGACGAGGTTTAACTTACAATATAAAAATTTTAAAATTCATCAAAAAACCTAAGTAAACTTCTAGACGGACAGATAATTGATAAGTATAAAACAAGATTAGGGTATAATGATGTCCTACCTCCCTATACTAGGAATTTTATGCTACCAAAACCTAATTTAGTTTATCCTAGTCTAGATGATTTTGTTGATGTGAATGAGTCTGTTAGTGAATCTATAGTTGAAAAGCCTACTGTTGAGACTAATGAACCTAAGACTGCTTGGAAAGAAAATGGAGTCCCAATTATTGAGGATTGGGTGTCTGAAAGTGAGGAAGATGATGTGCCTAAGGTTAAAACAGTTGAGATATTTAATAAACCTAGTTTTGCTAAGATAAACTTTGTTAAGTCTACTGAGTAAGTAAAATCTCCTAAGAAAACATCAGTTGATAAAAATAGGCAACATACACCTAGTTCTAAAGGGAACAAGAGGAACTAGAACCAACAGATGTCTCAAAAATTAGGGAGTGATTTTGAGATGTTCAATAAAGCTTGTCATGTGTGTGGTAGTTTTGAAAATTTGAAGAATGATTGCAATAATTGGTGTGATAATGGAAGATTTGCAAAACCAGTTTCGACCAATGTTCAAAGGGTGAACAAACAGAATTTCTCTAAATTATCTCACCCCAGTCCAAAAAGGAACAAGGTTCCAAGAACAATCTTAACTAGGTCTGGCCAAATTTTACTTAATATTGCTAGACCAGTTATTAATGTTCAACCAAGAACAGTAGTGAATAATGCAAGACCTATGAAAAATGCTATTTATAATGCCTATTCAATTGCTAGAAGGCCTTTTAACAAAATAACAACAACTAATAACAGTAATTTCACTAAAAATGTTAATATTGTTAAGGGAACAAGGGTTAATACTGCTAGGCCAAAAGCAGTTCTTAGTGTTGTTAAGGGGAACAAGGAAAATGTTGTTAAGGCCTTAGTATGTTAGGTTTGGAGACCAAAGCATAAAGTTTTAGACCATGTCTCCAGAAACAATGGTGCATCAATGTCCTTTAAAAGATTTGACTATATTGATGCACAAGGTAGATCCAAGTCAGTAATGGCTTGGGTCCCCAAAAGAAACCAATTTTCCTACCATTATGTGTAGGGCAATCCACAGCAAGATTTGAAGGATAAAGGAGTGATTAACAGTGGATGCTCTAGGCACATGACAGGAAACAAATCCTATCTTACTGATTATGAAGAAATTGATGGAGGATTTGTTGCATTTAGAGGTAATTCCAAAGGAGGGAAAATTACTAGGAAAGGTAAAATAAGAACTGGTAAATTGGATTTTGAAGATGTGTATTTTGTAAAGGAACTAAAGTTTAACCTCTTTAGTGTCGTAAAAATGTGTGACAAGAAGAATAGTGTTCCTTTTACTGATACTGAATGTGTTGTTTTGTCTTTAGACTTTAAGTTAACTGATGAAAGTCATGTTTAGCTTAAAGTTCCTAGAAAGGATAACATGTACAATGTAAATTTAAAGAATGTTGTTCCTCAAGGAGGTCTCACTTGTCTCTTTGCAAAAGCTACACCAGATGAATCTAATCTTTGGCATAGGAGGCTTGGACATGTAAATTTCAAAACAATGAATAAACTGGTAAGGGGAAATCTTTTAAGAGGTTTACCTTCAAAACTTTTTGAAATTAATCAAACATGTATTGCTTGTCAGAAGGGAAAGCAACACAAAGCTTCTTGTAAGACCAAAACTGTCAGTTCAATCAGCCAACCATTACAAATGTTGCACATGGATTTGTTTGGCCTAACATTTGTAAAGAGTTTAATAAAAAAGATGTACTGCCTAGTTGTCACAAATGATTTTAGTAGGTTTAGTTGGGTTTTCTTTTTAGCTACTAAGGATGAAACTAGTGAAATCCTTAAAACATGTATAACAGGCATAGAAAATCTAATAGACCTTAGGGTAAAAGTGATTAGATGTGACAATTGGACTGAATTTAAGATTAAGGTCATGAATCAGTTCTGTGAGATGAAGGGTATTAAGAGGGAATTTAGTGTTGCTAGGACTCCACAACAAAATGAAGTAGCAGAAAGGGAAAATAGGCCACTAATAGAGGTTGCTAGGACTATGCTAGCTGATTTAAAATTACCAACAACTTTCTAGGCTAAAGCAGTTAATACTGCTTGTTATGTCCAAAATAGGGTGTTAGTTATCAAGTCTCACAACAAGACCCCTTATGAACTTTTTCTAGGTAGAAAACCCGCCTTGAGCTTCATGAGACCATTTGGGTGTCTTGTTACAATTCTTAATACCATAGATCACCTAGGTAAGTTTGATGGAAAGGCTGATGAAGGCTTCTTTGTAGGATACTCTACCAATAGCAAAGCATTCAGAGTATTCAATAGTAGAACTAGGATAGTAGAAGAGAACTTGCATGTACAATTTAATGAGAATACATCTAATATTGCAAGAAATGGACCTAGTTGGCTTTTTGATATAGATGCACTAACAAAATCTATGAACTATAAGCCAGTTGTTATAGGGAATCAATCTAATGGTAGTGCAGGTACAAAAGCATGTGATGATGCAGGTAAAGCTAGAATGGAGATAGTACCTGGCAAAGATTACATTTTGCTACCATTATGGACTCAAGATCCACCATTCTTTTCTAGTTCAAATGATTCTCCTGTGCTGGATTCAAACCATCAGGGGAGGAGAAAAGATGGATACTAAAGATTCAGGGAATGAAAATGAAGCTTCAGGGAAAGATGTAAGGTTCCAAGTACAGAGGAGCCAAGAGAGGATCAAAGAGTTAATCAAGAGTTGGATGCTAGTATTAATAGCACTAACAAATATTATATGCTAGTGATGAATCAGCACTACACATGTTAATGCTGCTGTAACTGAAGTTAATGTTGTTGATCTAAAAACAAGCATTGAACTTCCAAATGATCCAAATATGCCTGAATTAGAAGATATTGTTTATTCAGATGATGATGAAGATGTTGGTGCAGAGGTTGACATGAACAATTTAGATGCATTTATGTCTGTTAGTCTTATTCTAACTACAAGAATACACAAAGATCATCCAGTTGAACAAATTATTAGAGACTTGAATTCAGCACCTCAAACAAGCAGAATGACAAAGAATTTAAAAGAACATGTTTGTTAGTTCAGTTCGGCAAAGAACAAACCATAAAGACTTTCAAAATTGCCTGTTTGCTTTGCTTGTTATCAAGAAGAACCCAAGAAGGTAATCCAAGCATTGAAGGATCCAAGTTGGATAGAAGCTATGCAGGATGAGCTTCTACAATTCAAATTACAAAAGGTTTGGACCCTGGTGGATTTACCAAATGGCAAAAGGGCCATAGGCACTAAATGGGTTTACAGGAACAAGAAGGATGAAAGAGGCATTATGATAAAGAACAAAGCAAGATTGGTTGCTCAAGGGTACACACAAGAAGAATGGATTGACTATGATGAAGTTTTTGCCACTCCTGCCAGCAATTAGGCTAATCTTAGCCTATGCCTTATTTAAAGACTTTATGGTGTATCAGATGGATGTCAAGAGTGCTTTTATTTATGGTAAGATTGAAGAGGAAGTCTATATTTGTCAACCACTAGGATTTGAAGATCCATACTTCCCTGACAGAGTTTACAAGTAGAAATCCTCTCTATGGATTGCTTCATGATCCAGAGCCTTGGTATGAGACCTTGTCTACTTATTTGTTAGAAAATAGGTTTTAGAGAGGACAGATAGACAAAACTTTATTTATCAAGAGGGACCAAGGTGATATTCTAATAGTACAGGTATATGTAGATGATATCATTTTTGGGTCTACAGAAGAAGTTATGCACAAAGTTTAAAAAGATGATGCATAAGAAGTTTCAGATGAGTTCTATGGGTGAACTCACATTCTTCTTAGGACTGCAAGTGAAACAGAAGGAAGATGGGATTTTTATAAGCCAAGATAAGTATAAGGTACATGTGACTGAGATTTTGAAGAAATTTGGCTTTAGTGATGTCAAAACAGCAAACACACCCATGGAAACCCATAAGCCTTTGCTCAAAGATGCAGATGGTGAAGATGTAGATGAACACATGTATAGATCAATGATTGGCTCATTGATGTATCTTACTTCTTCAAGACCAGATATAATGTTTGTTGTATGTGTATGTGCCAGATTCTAAGTTAACCCTAAAGTATCACATCTTCATGCTGTGAAAGATTTATTAGTTATCTTTAAGGTCTGCCTAAATGGGGCCTTTGTATCCTAAGGATTTAACTTTTGATTGGTGGCATTTACTGACAGTGACTATTGCAGGAGCAGAGGCTTAGTTAGGAAGTCCAAAACAGGAGGTTGTCAATTCTTAGGATGTAGATTGATTTCATGGCAGTGCAAGAAGCAGACTGTGGTTGCTAATTCCACAACAGAGGCTGAATATGTAGCTGCTTCAAGTTGTTATGGCCAAGTGCTTTAGATTCAAAATCAATTGCTTAATTATGGGTATAACTTTATGCATACAAAGATCTATATTGATAATGAAAGTACTATATGCATAGTTAAGAACCTTGTTTTTCATTCAAAAATAAAGCACATTGAGATTAGACATTACTTTATCAGAGATTCTAATGAAAAGAAGCTAATTTAAATGATCAAGATTCATACTGACAAGAATAAGTTTCTGCTGTTAAGTATAATTAGTGCTGCTAGTTATACTTAATACTGCTAAGTTAATACTATTAGTTATACTTAATACTGTTAAGTATAATTAATACTGTGAGAATTGAGAGAAATAGTGAGCTGAAAAATAGAAAGAGAGATGTGTAAACATAAAAAAACAGATAGAGTGAATTAGTGAGAAAAAGAATTGAGAGAAATAGTGAGCTGAAAAATAGAAAGAGAGATGTGTGAAATCAAAAACAGACAGAGAGAATTGTGAGCTAAAAGAATTAAGAGAAATCAAAAACAGACAGAGAGAATTGTGAGCTAAAAGAATTGAGAGAAATCAAAAACAGACAGAGAGAATTTGTAAGTTAAAATATTAATTTGATGATGGCAATGCTGATTAGAAAGGAATTGGAGTTAATGCTGGTGATTCAAAGTTAATGCTGCTAGGCATAACTTACTACTGCTGATTGTAAGTTAATGCTGCTAGGCTTAATTTACTACTGAGATACTACTGTTGGGTTACTTACTACTGCTAGTTGAAAGTTAATGATGTTAGGCATAACTTACAACTACTGGTGAACGTTAATGCTATTGAGGGTATTTTCATAAATACTTCGATTAAGGGTTTCAATCACTCATTCAATCAATTTTAATCTTTCATATACTCTTTAATCATAAACCCTAACTCAATTTCATCACACTTCATCAAAACCCAACACAATGTCGGATAAAAAGTTCGCTGATACTCACAATTTAGTTGCGTTTTTAGAGAAACCCACTAAAAGTGAAGGGTTTGAGGAGATAGTTGATTTTTTGAATGCAAACCCTATCAAATATGCTTTAACCATCAATCCTACAATCTATTGTTCATGTATAAAATAGTTATAGGATACTGTCAAAGCAAAAAGCGGTTAATGAGGAAGTCCAATTACAAGCCCTAGTGGATAAGAAGAAGGTGATCATAAATGAATTCACTGTAAGGAGAGATCTTCAACTAGAAGATGTTTAAGGTATTGAATGTCTACCCACTGCTACTATTTTTGAAGAACTGACAAGAATAGGGTATGAAAAACTTACTCAGAAGCTTACATTTTATAAAGCTTTCTTTTCTCCTCAATGGAACTTTTTAATTCATACAATTTTGCAATGCCTAAGTGCTAAGACTACTGCATGGAACGAATTCAGTATCACTATGGCTTCTGCAATTATCTGCTTAGCCACAAACCAAAAATTCAACTTTTCTAAGTATATCTTTGATAGTATGGTGAAAAATGTGGATAGTATGGTTAAATTCTGGATGTATTCAAGGTTTGTGCAAGTATTTGTTAATTAACAACTTGGAGATATATCACATCACAAAAAGATTTATGTTACCCCCTCTCACACAAAGAAGATTTTTGCTAACATGAAGAGGGAAGAAAAAGGTTTTTCTAGAACAATCACACCTTTATTTCAAACAATGATGGTTCAAGCTCAGGAAGAAATGGGTGAAGGTTCAGCTAATCCCACTGATCCCCACTATTACTCAACCATCTACATCACAACCTCAGAAGAAACAACCTAGGAGGAAACAGAGGAAGGACACTGAAGTTTCTCAACCTAGTGGTCCTACAGAACCTATGGCAGATGAGACTGAAAATGTGGAAAGTATACCTACACATTCTATGAATTTCCACTGCTTCAGGTGAGTGAGGGATAGTCTGAATCAATGAACTTGATGGGACTTGTGTACAAACGTATAAAAGAAGGTTCTTGACTGGGAGACTACAAGGTCCTTCATGCACTGAAGATGATATGCTTAAAAAGAGAGTAAAGAAGTGAGAAGATAAGACAAAGGTCAAGAACTTACAAGCTTAGAAGATTGTACAAGGTTGGTCTAAGTGCTAAAGTTGTTTTCTCAGATGATGAAGCTAGTTTGGGTGATCAGAAGGATACATCCAAACAGGGGAGGAAAATTATTGATATTGATGCTGATGAAGACATCACCTTGGATAGTACTCATGTTGATATTGATCCTGATATGTTTGGAGTGCATGATCTTCATGGTGATGAGGTGTTTGTAGAAATTGAAGAGCCTGTGGTTAATGCTGCTACCACTACAACAACAACTGCTACAATAATTGTTGCTGATGAAGTTGAAATGACTTTGGCTCAAACACTTATAGAGATAAAGAGTGCAAAACCTAAGGCAAAAGGAATTGTTATGCAAGAGCCAAGTAAATCAGCTCCAACAATTTCTTCTTAACAACCATCACAGGTTAAGGGTCAAGGTTCAAAGGATAAAGGTAAAGAAAATATGATTGAATCTGAGAAGCCTTTGAAGAAAAAGGATCAAATTATGTATGATCAAGAGGTTGCTCTAAATCTTCAAGCTCAATTACAAGCTGAATTGGAAGAAGAAGAGAGGACTTACAAGACAAATGGAAGAAGAAGCCAACATAGCTTTAATTGAATCATGGGATAACACACAAGCAATGATGGATGCTGACTCTCAAATGGCTCAACAATTACAAGCAGAAGAACAAGAGCAGTTGGGTATTGAAGAAAAGTCAAAGTTGTTTGTACAACTTTTAGAAGCTAGAAAGAAACACTTTGCAGAAATAAGAGCAAGATAAAAGAGGAACAAACTACCAACTCAAGCTCAACAAAGAAAGCTATATTGTAACTATCTTAAAAACATGAAAGGATACACTCTAAAACAGTTGAAGGGCTTAAAGTTTAAAGTTATCAACGACATGTTTGATAAAGCTTTCAAAAGAGTTAACACTTTTGTTGACTACAAAACAGAGTTGGTTGAAGGTAGTGAAAAGAAAGAGCAGAGGATAGTACTAAGAGAGCAGGCACATAGCTAGAACAAGAAGTAGCTAAAAAGAAAAAGATAGATGATGATCAAGAAGAAGCTGAGATAAAAAAGCTTATAAAGGTTGTTCCTGATGAAGAGAAAGTAGCAATTGATGCTATTCCTTTGGGCACTAAGCCTCCATGCATTGTTGACTAGAAGATAATCAAAGAAGAAAAAATCAGCCAATTTCAGATTATAAGAGCTGATTGGAAGATAATCAAAGAAAGCTATATTGTAACTATCTGAAAAACATGGAAGGATACACTCTGAAATAGTTGAAGGGCTTAAAGTTTAAAGTTATCAAGGACATGTTTGATAAAGCTTTCAAAAGAGTTAACACTTATGTTGACTACAAAACAGAGTTGGTTAAAGGTAGTGAAAAGAGAGCAGAGGATAGTACTAAGAGAGCAGGCACAAAGCTAGAACAAGAAGTAGCTAAGAAGCAAAAGATAGATAATGATCAAGAAGAAGCTGAGATGAAAAAGCTTATAAAGGTTGTTCCTGATGAAGAGGAAGTAGCAATTGATGCTA
>BQNB010155766.1:0-11520 GCA_026074375.1 Tanacetum coccineum
CTCAAATCTGGTGATTCGCAAAACTGTTTGATCTTAATAACATTACTCGGTTTACTTAATTACGTCTTCGCGACTAAAACCTATTGATTCACTCAACAATTTTGTTGACTTTTTAGCATGTTTTAATCTCAGGTCCTCAGGTGTGATTTGCATGGATAGGGGCCGCGTAGAGGACGATGGACGGATTATGTTGTCTTTGAGTTTGATGAAAACGTGTTTTTAAATTATCTTTAGTGAAAAATGAACTCTTTCCAAACTATGTTATTTGAAATGTTGATTTTTTTTGTGAAACTTATGGCACCTTATTGTAAAACTCTTTATTTTCAAGTCATCGAATGCAACTTTCTTTTAAGCGTCTCTTTTGAGATCGTTCCCTATTACTTGTACTTTGTGCTATGACATCGCACCTCAATTTTTACCGTTCTGCTATAGTCAGATTTTGGGGGTGTGACAATCCACGCTATGTATGCATCATTCTTCAAGAGATTTGGTGTAGGTCCGTAGTCTTATCCGTTTCTTTTTTAAATGAGCCCAAGTCACGTGTATTTTCTCCAAATGCCATCTAAGTGTTAAAAACCTAAAAACAAATGATTAAGCACATAATCTGACCATATTTGCATGATTTAAGGGGTTGAATGACCCCAAAATAGTGTATAAAATGACACCTCATCAAATACCCCTACACTTGGGATTTGCTTGTCCTCAAGAAAATAGGGTTTTCTACCTAGACAATAGCAATATCAGGGGCATTTAACCTACTTTTTAAAAGCATTTTACAACACAACCTTCTAGACCTGGTAATTAAAAGCACAGAAAGTATATACTTGATGAGGTGTTATTTTATACACTATTTTAGGGTCATTTAACACTTTAAATCTTGCAAATATGCCCAGATTATGTGCTTAATCGCTTGTTTTTAGGTTTTTAGCAATTGGATGGTATTTGGAGGAAATACACATGACTTGGGCTCATTTGGAGAAGAAACCTACACCAAATCTCTTAAAGAATCGTGCTCACAGAGTGTGGAGACGGCGTCGCAAGAATAACGCGACGCCGTCACGATTTTTCTAGTATTTGGAGGAAATACACGTGTCTTAGGCTCATTTGGAGAAGAAACGGACAAGACTACGGACCTACACCAAATCTCTTGAAGAATCGTGCTCACAGAGTGTGGAGATGGCGTCGTAAGCATAAAGCGACGACGTCGCGATCTTTCTAGTGACGGCGTCAGAGAATTGACGACGGTGTCAGGACGTTACTGACTTAAATCAGATCTAGAAGATTCTACTTTATGAAGGCGTCGCCACTATAACTGGGCGCCGCCGCGACGATTTCTCTATATATACAAAACCGAATTTAGGGTTTTAAGTGTGTAACTTAGTAAAACTTTTAGGATATGAACCCTAGTCATTCTAGCAGCTTTTAGGCCGTTCTTAGGGCCTCAAAACCCTATTGTAACCGACCTTAATCCATGTTTTAATTAAGTAAGATTATTTATCTTTAATCATTCAATATGTCTATGTGTTGTTTGATTCATCTATGTTCTTGCTTTCTTTATAACATGCGAGGCTAAACCCTTCTTTGTATTTACTTATGATTGTCTGAAACTTAGATTGTAGATCCTTTTAATGTTGCTTATTGTGATGGATGTGCGCATTAGGCTTTAGAAAACTAGCCATAAGATATTAAATTAGCATATACATCAAATGAAACACGAGTGTGTAGAAAGGATACTATCTGGTAACAGTCTTCATACAACTTTACCCCCAATATGGTTGATCCCTTTTAAAGTTATTTTATCTTTAAAATGTACTTATGTTTATAAGATGTACGTCTCAAATGTTATGATCAATCTAAATCATCTAAAAGTATGTTTTAACATGGATCGCAGATTATAAATAATACACCATTAACATCTAAGATGTATTACATTTTTAGAATGGGTGACCTAACTAGTGTCGTTCTTTCGCTTGATCATATGATCTAGATTTTTATAAGTATTTTTACTTATCTTAGGTCGCGTCTAGTAAAGTCTACGTTCGAGTGTTGCTTTTAAAGATACTCGTTGTGCTCATTCTTGTAACCATGCGTTAATCGTTAAGGTGAGTTCGTAGCCCCTTTTTATTACTTAATTATTTTATAAAATTTCGAGGGAGATTACATGCTTGTTTTACAATTCGGACATAAGTACTTTTGAATTGTATGCTATACAGGTATTGCTTGATTTTTTTATTATTTGCCTAAGTACCTTTATTGCCACTTAAGTCCCCATATCATGAGCCGTTAATTTCTAGTGTTGTAAACGTGAGTGTCGTAAATAATACTTTGGTGTTTGGCAACATCAACTCTAAGAGAGAAAAACACTTGGGTGTTTGGCCACACCAACTCTCGGAGAAAAAGACTTGAATGTGTGGCAACACCAACTCCCTCTCACAACATATGTTAATGTTCGGTGTCTTTAGCTTAGTGCAATAATACTTATTTTTAGACATGGTGAATGTGTCACTTGTCTACATTACTCGAATATGGTGATTCACAAAATTGTTTGATCTCAATAACATTACTCAGTTTACTTAATTACTGCTTCGCGAATAAAACCTATGGATTCACTCAACAATTTTGTTGACTTTTTAGCATATTTTAATCTCAGGTCCTCAGGTGTGATTTGCATGGACAGGAGCCGCGTGGAGGACGATGGACGGATTCTGTTGTCTTTGTGTTCGATGAAAACGTGTTTTTAAATTATGTCTTTAAATAAACATGAACTCTTTCCAAACTATGTTATCTGTTAAAAACATTAAAATGTTGATTTTTTTTGTGAAACTTATGGGACCTTATTGTAAAACTCTTGACATATTTTCAAATCATTGAATGCAACTTTCTTTTAAGCGTCTCTTTTGAGGTCATTCCCTATTACTTGTACTTTGTGTTATGATGTCACACACTAATTTTTACCGTTTCGCGGTAGTTAGATTTTGGGGGTGTGACAATCCACGCTCTATAAGCATCGTTCTTCAAGAGATTTGGTGTATATCTGTAGTCTTGTCCGATCCTTCTCCAAATAAGCCCAAGTCACGTGTATTTCCTTCAAATGCCATCCAAGTGCTAAAAACCTGAAAACAAATGATTAAACACATAATCTGGGCATATTTGTGTGATTTAGGGGGTTAAATAATCCCGAAATAGTGTATAAAATGACATCTCATCAAATACCCCTACACTTTGGATTTTCTTATCCTCAAGTAAATAGGTTTTTCTACCTAGACAATAGCAATATCAGGAGAATTTAACCTACTCTTTAAAAGCATTTTACAACACAACCTTTTAGACCTCGTAATTAAAAGCACATAAAGTATATACTTGATGAGGTGTCATTTTATACACTATTTCGGGGTCATTTAACCCTTTAAATCCTGCAAATATGCCCAGATTATGTGCTTAATCGTTTGTTTTCAGGTTTTTAGCACTTGGATGGCATTTATAGGAAATACATGTGACTTGGGCTCATTTGGAGAAGAAACGGACAAGACTACGGACCTACACCAAATCTCTTGAAGAATCATGCTCACAGAGTATGGAGACGGCGTCACGAGCATAAAGCGACGCCGTCACGATCTTTCTAATGACGGCGTCTGAGAATTGACGATGGTGTCAGGACGTAATTGCTAGAAGATTCTACTCTATGACGGCGTCGCGACTATAACTGGACGTCGTTGCGATGATTTCTCTATATATACAAAACTGAATTTAGGGTTTTAAGTGTGTAACTTTGTATAACTTTTGGGAGATGAACCCTAGTCATTCTAGCAGCTTTTAGGCCGTTCTTAGGGCCTCAAAACCCTATTATAACTGACCTTAATCCATGTTTTAATCAAGTAAGATTATTTATCTTTAATCATTCAATACGTCTATATGTTGTTTGATTGATCTATGTTCTGTTTGATTAATCTATGTTCTTTCTTTCTTTATAACATGCCAGGCTAAACCCTCATTTGTATTTACTTATGATTGTATGAAACTTAGATTGTAGATCCTTTTAATGTTTCTTCTTGTGATGGATGTGCGCGTTAGGATTTAGAAAACTAGCCATAAGATATTAAATTGGCATAGACATCTAGGGAAACGCGAGTATATAGAAAGGATACTATCTTTTAACATTCTTCATACTACCTTACCCCTAATATGGTTGATCCCTCTTAAGATATTTTAATTGCATTTAATACTCTTAGGGGCCTTGTAATAGTCTTTATACTACCTTACTTGTGCGTTGCCTTAACGGAATATTAAATAGACGGCGGTCACTCTATTAGAAAGAGTAGATACAAGTATAGGGGAAGAAATTTTGTAGGATTAGGAAGTGATATTTAAACTCTCGTATAAAAGGTCACTGCTTATTTTAACTCCTATATTAATTTTATAAATTTACGTTTTTAAAAATTTGGTTGAAATCGAAATTTTTGGATTCTGGTGAGTTTCGGATCGTAAGTCACCTATTATCGATCAAGAAGCTAATGGACGCTTAATTATAGCCTCGTAAATTTCACTTGAGGTATTATAATTGGAAATAATATATTCGACCTATTTCGGGTTGTGATGTGTTTACAATTTTTTTTGTTTTACGAAAAAATTTGATAGTGTGTCGGGGCTAGTTTTCGAGCCAAATAATATTAGTTCATTAAATTTTTTGCTAAAATAATCAAGGCGCATAAAACTCTCCTTGGTCCATATCCAGCCGAAACCCCAATATGCACCCTTAGAAGATTTTATTTTATATATTACCTAATTTAAAATTTTACTTGTCCTAAATTAATACAAACAAATACATATTTATGGTAAAAATAAAAACCCCCTTTATATTTTTTTTATTTTATTCGGGTGAAATCACAAAACCAAAACAAAAGCCCCTAGTTTTATGGTAAACCTCCCTTATATATATCCTATGTTATCCTAATTTAAAACCTATACACCGATCTTATACACACACACACTCAAACTCTGTCTCTCTTTTTTTGTTTTCCTCTGTTCGACGCAAAACACATACACCCTTCACCACCATTGTCAAATTTCAATCAAAAAGCATCTCATTCACATAAAAACTAATATTCCTCACCAAATAAATAATAGCCCATATTCAAGAAGCCACCATGCATGTTTTTTAAAAAGATATAAAAAGTTTGATCATCTTGATTTATGAAGTTTTTAGAGGTTTTGATGGTGGCAAGAGTTTTATAAAGGTTTAATAAGGTTTTGGTGTAAGGGTTATCATAAGAAAAGTTAGGGTTTTGTTTCGTTTGGCTCTTTTGGTTTCGGAAGCCCTAGGGTCCAAGGAAGAGAGTTTTGCTCAATTTTGATCATCTTGTTCATTGTATTGTAAGCCTATGGACTTCTTTCTTTTGATTGTTAATTTATTTTGTTTTGCATATGCTTGATTTTCACTCTCTACAAGCATGCATGTTCTTGATCTTATGATATTTGATTTGATCTAAAAATTTATGTTATGAAGTATGGGATATGTTTAGGAGATGTGTAGTAGCATTGCATGAGGGTTGATTGTGTTTTGGATGAGTTTTTAGATAGAATAAGGGTTTTGATAGGAAATTTTATTGGGGATCTGTTTAAAAAACAGTAGCAGAAACGTGTGTTTTCTCAATTATTTTTGGCTTGGAGCCTATGATTAAATTATCTGGTTGAATAGATATAGGTCTTAGCATTATGTGATAGTTGGATGCTCAACCAATTCCTCCGTATGAGGGAGTTATGGTCAAAATACGAAAATGGGTTAAGTCTGGACCTTTGATTAGAAAACGTGTTAAACTCCAGGTTTTTGAACTAAAGGTTTGGGTTTTAAAGCATGGGTCAGTGCTAGACATCTTAGGGAAGCTTTAGCATTTGGCCTCACATCCATTGCTATTATGTATTAGGACTTATGGTCTTTCTTGTAAGAAGTAGAAATTAAGTCAACTTTCTGTTTTGACTTACGGTTAGTAAAAATCTATTTCTCGTGGATTGGTAAATGGTTTGATTGATTGGCTTAAAGTTTTGAAAACTAGACTTCAATTTATTTTCAGGGGTGAAAGCCATGTGTTTGTACCATTTATAGATTAGGAGATACAAGTCCATGAACATGAGTCGATTCCAGAATTTCAGTTTTTACGTCTTGGTTAAAAATTGTAAATGTGTAAATAACCATATCTAAAATTTGAATTAGATGGCGAAACTTGGTAGATGTTTAAACACATATAAGATCAGGTCACACACCAATTCGGGAGTAAAAATACCTTAGTAAAGTTTAGGTGCAATGTGGTGCATATCTTAGGAACATATCCCATACTCTTCAAACTATTCTTACATATTGTTTTTACTTTATTTACCTATAAGTCGGTCCATATCCTATAGGTTGTCGGTGATTGTTGGTGACCTCTCTCGATTCATATATTTAGCTTCTCGATCCTCGTTACTTATTCGACTTACGGTGAGTTCATAGCTTCGCTTTTCAAATATCTTTCTTAAACCCCGCGAGGGAGATGCATGCTAGTTTTATAAAACGAACACAAGTAGGTTCTTCTTATATGCTTAGACCCGTATGTGAAGATTTTGTTGCTTGAGTAGCTTTCGTCATAAGTCTCCTCAATCGGCGTGTGCGGTTTCTACTGGGGTTGGGGGTGTTAGCCGCCTCATACAAATTTAATGCACTATGACGCCACTTCCTAGGACAACCCGGTCCTCCCACCGATTTTTGGGGGTTTGGATCCGAATAGTGAGCACTCCCTATGTACGGACATATTGTATGGAGATTTGTAGTAGGTATATGACGAAATACCTAGCCTGGGGGCATTCGTTGAATTATGATTGTTATTATTATTTGTATATGGAATTTAGTTGATGGGATCGGTGTCACGAGCTCAATGCAACTTTTGGTTAATAGCTTGTCCGGCCCACAAGTCTATATGATGCTTATGAGTATTATAATGCTTGTGTTTAACTTTTTATCACTTATAAAACCTATGAATTCACTCAACGTTTCGTTGACTTTTTAGCATGTTTCATCTCAGTTAATTGAAGTTCGGAGGCTTGGAGGCAATTAAAAGGAGGAGTTGCGCTAGTTTTTGTTTATCAAATATTAAAAATTACTGGTTTTTCAAAAAGTTGAACACAATTTTTCAAGAATTTCTCGATGACAATTCATAATCTTTCAAAATTGTGTGTTCAACACTCCAACCCTCACAATGTTTTCAAAAGACAACAATTTCTCAATTGGTCCTATTTTTGAGGGGGAGTTTTTCGAAAAACAAAGTTTTAATGTTCTTGGATACATCAACAACGACAATTCTTATGTATTCAAAACATTATCAAAATGTTCCAAACCATTCATGCTGATAATATTTTCTCCCACAGAATTTTCAAGACATATTTTAATCATAAGGTATTTCAAAAACTAAGTGTTTATTATTTAAAATAAGGGGAGAAAATGTAATTAAAATATGATCTAATCGACTCAATGTGCTGAAAAGTAAGAAAAGGTTTTATGGTTCGATCTTATACCCAACAACATCTTAATTTCACGACGATTCTGAAGTCATAAGGTGGTTAGGTTAGGAATCAATCCTATGATCCAACCAGAACCGGAGGATCTACCCAAGGATAATCCAAAGTTACAAATAGCAGTCCTTAGGTATGATTGGAGATGAATAAACAAAGAAGCCCTCCACACAACTTAAGGCAGAAACCGGGTCAATACATATGCTGTCAGAATCACAAGTTGATTGCTGACATTGAAAATGACATCATGGACCCAGTGATGCAATGCACAACCCTTCCCAGCCATTCGGGTTTCTCTCAACAGAAACTTGTCTCATTTGTCACGGAGATACACACGTTATCTATTGACATCTCACTCCGAGATTGTTGATATTGAATAGGTGGCAATCTGCTCCAGCCTCCGAGTACTAAAACCAAAATGCACTAATCGAGTCTAGAGCCAAGAGATCAATCTAAATCTCGTTAGGACACATTCCATTTCAAATACTTGTTGAACATCATCAAGTTCATAAGCTGTTAACAAGAGTCCTACGCAATATCATTGTGATATTTACTAGAACATCCGAGTGATACTATTAGTATTCACAATGAAGATGGAAATCCTGCTTGAGTCAGCATCAGACAAGCTCTTGGTAGGTGACTTGCGAGATTCTATATGAATCAAACTTGTGATAACTGGATATCAATTTGTTTAAGTATATGAATTGACGGTTGATGAATTTTGATAAAAAAAGCTTAAAACTCCCGATGTGTTACAAAAATGCTTTCACAAGTAATACGTCGATTGATTTTTAAATCAATTTTCTCTTCAATCACTAACGTAAACCTGTAGGTTAAAACGGTGGTGATGGTATCCCAATCAACCAAAGTCGATTTATTACCACATGTTCATGCTCATTCTACAAAGACAAACTATCAAGAAAGCTCAAGATTTAAAGACAAAGACTTCCGCTAACTCTGATTTGAAGCTTTCAAGATGAGGCATAGTATGAGAATGTTGGTCAAAGACACAAGATTGCAAGATGGCATAGACGATAAAGACAATGACAAAGGCACAAAGTCAATATCACAAAGCATGAAGGAACAAGCCTACAACTAAGAACAAAGAGAAAGACCAAGACTACATGAGCTTAACGACAAAAACAATCTCATTGATCTCATGAAGGAGTGTCATCAATGAACTCACTTTGGGGGAGATTGTTAGCCTCAAAATATTGAGTCGAACATGAAGTTCGTCCATTATGTATGTTAGTCTCGGTCAATCAATTAGTTAACGTTGTAATAGGAAAGTATCGGGAATCTGGCTTGATAATTAAACTAATATTGTATATGTTTCAGGTTTAATCCCAAGCAAAACCCGAGCCCAGATCCTAGTTGAATATCCCACACGTCACTTTAAAGTGTCGGGGTATATATATTCCTTTTCATTTATAATATTTCATTTTACTCTTTTCTCTCTCAACTCTCTTTCTTCTTTCTCTCTCTAAAACATCATCTCTTCTTCTCTTTTCTAGTTCGATTCGTGTGTGATATATGAAGTGAAGTGTTAATTAAGATCCTACAGAATTGTTCAAGTATATGTTCCCTACTGAGGAAGAATTAGCTTACCATGAGGAACTGCTAGGTGAACCACATCCCCCTTTCTCAACCCTAGAACCCAAAATTAAGAGAGGCGACCCTTGGAGTTTGAAGATTTCTTGTGTAATCGACACCGTTTACACGGGCCATGCATACATTGATCTATAATCCCCCGTTAACATCATGTCTCGTGCCTATTATAATAAAATAAGAGAAAAATCTTTTCAGGCAAGAAGAAACCCATACCAACCATACAAGTTTTGCAACTTTGTTGGGAGAGCTAAAAATGTGCATATATTTGTTGGGTGTTCCATTTATGTAGTGAACTTCATGATTTTAGAAGACTTGGCAGCGTTATTTATGGCAGGCTAAGTGAAGTGGTTTTAGGAAAACCTTTTGTGCAAGCATCTAAACTTACTTATGATGAATCTTTAGGGTTAATTAGGTTTTCCCACATGGATGATGAAGTTGTGTTTAGCCTCAAAGAACAAAAGAATTAGATCTAGTATCACCCTTAGAAAAAGATAAGTTTGAAGCCTTCTTTGTGGAAATTTTGAAAGCTAGAAAAAAGGGGTTTAAGCATGTCCTCGAGAAGAGAAAGGGGTATTACAAAGCTTGCATAAACCTCGGACATACTTATAAAAGAGATAGAGAAACAATTGAGAATGTTGATTTTTTTTGTGAAACTTATGGGACCTTTTTGTAAAACTCTTGACATATTTTCAAGTCATTGAATGCAACTTTCTTTTAAGTGTCTCTTTTGAGGTCATTCCCTATTACTTGTACTTTGTGTTATGACGTCGCATCCTAATTTTTACCGTTTCGCTATAGTCAGATTTTGGGGGTGTGACAATCCACGCTCTGTAAGCATCATTCTTCAAGAGATTTTGGTGTAGGTCTGTAGTCTTGTCCGATCCTTCTCCAAATGAGCCCTAGTCATGTGTATTTCCTCCAAATGTCATCCAAGTGATAAAAACCTGAAAACAAATAATTAAGCACATAATCTGGGCATATTTGCATGATTTAGAGGGTTAAATGACCCCGAAATAGTGTATAAAATGACACCTCATCAAATACCCATACACTTTGAATTTGCTTGTCCTCAAGCAAATAGGTTTTTCTACCTAGATAATAGCAATATCAGGAGCATTTAACCTACTCTTTAAGCATTTTACAACATAACCTTCTAGACCTCGTAATTAAAAGCACAGAAAGTATATACTTGATGAGGTGTCATTTTATACACCATTTCAGGGTCATTTAACCCTTTAAATCATGCAAATATGCCTAGAGTATGTGCTTAATCATTTGTTTTCAGGTTTTTATCACTTGGATGACATTTGGATGAAATACACGTGACTTGGGCTCATTTGGAGAAGAAACGGACAAGACTACGGACCTACACCAAATCTCTTGAAGAATCGTACTCTCAGAGTGTGAAGACGGTGTCGCAAGCATAAAGCAACGCCGTCGCGATCTTTCTAGTGACGGCGTAAGAGAATTGACAACGGCGTCAAGACGTAACCGACTTAAATTAGATCTAGAAGATTCTACTTTATGACGACGTCGCGACGATTTCTCTATATATACAAAACCGAATTAAGGGTTTTAAGTGTGTAACTTTGTATAACTTTTGGGAAATGAACGCTAGTCATTTTAGCATATTTTAGGCCGTTTTAGGGCCTCAAAACCCTATTGTAACTGATCTTAATCCATGTTTTAATCAAGTAAGATTATTTATCTTTAATCATTCAATATGTCTATGTGTTGTTTGATTCATCTATGTTCTTACTTTCTTTATAACATGCGAGGCTAAACCCTCATTTGTATTTACTTATGAGTGTATGAAACTTAGATTGTAAATCCTTTTAATGTTGCTTCTTGTGATGGATGTGCGCGTTAGGCTTTAGAAAACTAGCCATATGATATTAAATTTGCATAGACGTCTAGAGAAACACGAGTGTGTAGAAAGGATACCATCTGGTAACAGTCTTCATACCACCTTACTCCCAATATGGTTTATCCCTCTTAAGATATTTTAATTGCATTTAATATACTCTTAGGGGCCTTGTAATAGTCTTCATACTACCTTACTTGTGCGTTGCCTTAACGGAATATTAAATAGATGGCGGTTCGTGTAATTCGTTCATGAATTAAGAAATACTTACACAGGTCATCATAAGCGTGACAAAGCAACAAGATTAGGAGAAGCAATCTAAGGAGTAGCACATGATTAAGCAAATACATCTTTTTATCATAAAGTTATCACTAATAGATTAGATTATACTCAGTTTAAATTTGTAACAAACCAACTTCTCAAACCATGATATTCACTTGCTTTCATAAAAATATAAAAATACAAAAAGAATGTTGTCTCAACCCCGTAGACCTCTGTTAGATCTT
>BQNB010155767.1:0-15352 GCA_026074375.1 Tanacetum coccineum
AATCTGAAAGGGATGGGCTTGTTGATCAGGTGTCTTCGTTGGAGGGGACATGTTTCGGACTTCGTGATCAGGTGTCAGGCTATGAACTCCTCAAAGAACAGTATGAGGCAGTCCAGGATGCTCAGGTCAAGATACTTAGTGATCGTGTAGCGGAGCTAGACTTCAAACTTATGGGTATAGTTGTTCACTTAGATGAGGAGTTTTATCCTCGCTTCCTGACCACCATAGCCGGCCGGAGGTGGATCATTAGCCATGGCTTTAGACTCGATGTTATGAAATGTCTTCAATCTCTAGAGTATGTTGTTGCCTTAAAGACGGCTATTGGTCTTGCTATTGATAAGGGCATGCAGACCGGGCTAGTAGCGGGCATTGATCATGGAAAGGCCGAAAGGTGTTAGGAACACGAAAGTGTCGGTCACTTCTATAGATATCGTTAGATAGCTCGTTTAGTTATTTTTGAAACTTGCTAGGCTAGTTAGCCCAAGGCCCATGGAAAGCCCACGTAAGCCATGTCTATAGCCGGCCATAGGAAGTATAAATACCCTTTCCATGCTATGGAAAGGGTGTTGGTTGTTCATTTTACACACACATTAATGCATTTTCTCTTTATGTTTACTTTCTCTCTCTAAAGTGTTCATCCAACCACTCTCTCTCTCTAAAACTACCTCTCTTTCCCTCATCAAGTATGTTATTAGATATTCTTCAATTGGTATCAAGAGCCATGGACTGATTTGTTTAGTTTTTGTGTTTGTATTTGGTTCGTTTTTGTTTAGGTCGTACGTCTTTTTCTTGTTCTTTCTTGTTTTTGAAGCTCTTGTGTACACTAAAAGATCATTTACCTTGGTAAATCTGATCTAGTATCTTTAGGATATAGGTGTACAAGCTTAGATTCAAGAAAAACATCATTTTTGTTCAATTTTTGTGTTCAAATAGTCCTAAAAAGTACAAATCTTGATTTCAAAATTTTTGGCTTAAAAACTATAAAGTTTGCATTTTTATTGTTCCTATAGGCTTAGTAACACTAGTTGTACAAGAATTTTTGCAAAACAACCATCAAAAAAGTGTTTTTTTTGTTTTTAAAATTTTAGGTTTCAGATTAATATCAACTGATCTACTCAAGTGTAGTTTCAACTGATCTACTCAAGTTCTAGTTTCAACCGATCTACTCAAGTGTAGTTTCAACCATCTACTCAAGTGTAGTTTCAACCGATCTACTCAAGTGTAGTTTCAACCGATCTTCTCAAGTTCTAGTTTCAACCGATCTACTCAAGTGTAGTTTCAACCGATCTTCTCAAGTTCTAGTTTCAACCGATCTACTCAAGAGCCAATATCAACCGATTTACTCACTTAGTTAGAACCGAACTACTCAAAAGCTAGTTGAAACCGATCTACTCAAAAGCTAGTTGGAACCGATCTATTTTCTTTAGTTGGAACCGAACTACTAAATTTTTAAATTTATACGGTTTATTTCTTTGACTTGTAAAACTCCGTGAAACATTTACTTGTTTTCCTGGTTTTGTCAAGAGTTGTAAAATCCCGTATAAGTTTCAAGACATAAAACACACAAAAGACAACTCATAACAACACAATTACTTTCAATCACCGTTCGATTAAACAATAATCTTTTAACATACAAATTTCTCAATGACGACTCTTGCTGATAAAGCGATTCTTTTGGGTGCTGACAATCGTCCACCTATGTTGGAAAAAGATATGTACGATTCTTGGAAAAGCAGAATGGAGCTATACATGATGAATAGACAACATGGACGAATGATCCTTGAATCCATTGAAAATGGTCCACTCATCTGGCCTACGATTGAGGAGAATGGAGTGACTAGACCAAGAAAATACTCTGAATTGACTTCTGCGGATGCAATTCAAGCTGATTGTGATGTCAAAGCAACAAATATCATTCTCCAAGGATTACCACTAGAGGTCTATGCACTTGTTAGCAATCATCGAATCGCCAAGGAGCTTTGGGAAAGAATTCAACTTCTTATGCAAGGAACTTCATTGATAAAACAGGAAAGAGAGTGTAAACTATATGATGAATCACAATATACTACAAAATCTTTCGATCCATTGGGAAGAGCTAGAACAGGCGCATTACACAACTTATCCTTTAAGGTCTGAAATGCATATTCCTGTTCCTCACCCCAATTAAAAGTCTTACTTTTATAAGTCAAGATAGTGAGAGACTTAGCTATCTTAAAAAAGTTCTCAATGAACCTATGGTAATACCCAGCCAATCCTAAGAACGAACGAACCTCAGTCGGAGTCCTAAGGGCTTTCCAATTCTTAACAACTTCAATCTTACTAGGGTCCACATGAATCCCATTACCATTTATCACATGCCCAAGAAACTGCACTTCTCTTAGCCAGAATTCACACTTAGAAAACTTAGCATACAGTTTCTCCTTTTTGAGCAGTCCTAAGACTAACCTTAAGTGTTCTACATGCTCCTCTTGAGTCTTAGAGTAGATTAAGATATCGTCTATAAACACTATCACAAACTTATCAAGATAAGGCCTACAAACTCTATTCATCAAATCCATAAATATTGCTGGTGCATTAGTCAGACCAAAGGGCATTACAGTGAACTCGAAATGTCCATAACGAGTTCTAAACACAGTCTTTGGAATGTCATCCTCATGCACTCTCAGCTGATGGTATCCTGACCTAAGATCTATCTTTAAGAAAAAACTGCTACCCTTGCAGTTGATCAAATAGATCATCAATCCTAGGAAGCGGATAACGATTCTTAACAGTCAACTTGTTCAATTCTCTATAATCAATGCACATCCTAAAAGAACCATCTTTTTTCTTAACGAACAACATCGGTGCTCCCCAAGGCGACAAACTTGGTCGAATGAAACCTTTGTCTTGGAGTTCCTTGAGTTTTCCTGACAACTCCTCCAATTCAGAAGGTGCCAAACAATAGAGAGACTTTACTACCGACGTTTCTTCAGGGACTAACTCAATTCGAAACTTAATTTCCTGAATAGGCGGTAATCCAGATAGGTCATCCGAGAATACCTCAGGAAAATCTCTAACCATAACGATCTTTTCTTATTTTTTATTACCAGCCTTAGCACCCATCAAAAATCTTGCTTTCTCTTCCGGTCTCTCTCTTAATACTCTAAGCACCTTGCCATCCGGTAGTGGTATCCTCACTATCTTCTCATGACAAATTATTTTAGCCTTATAATTAGACAACCAGTCCATACCTATAATCACATCAAAACTCCCACCCAAATAAGTAATCAAATCGATGTCAAAGACATGACCCTCGATTTCTATTTTGTAACCCTTAATAACCTTATCAATCTCTACTAGCTGCCCGCTAGCTATCTCAATCTAATATTTGAAACCTAATTTACTGGGCTCTAAGCCTAACAGAGGTATGAAAGTAGTGGAAACAAAACTATAGTCGACACCAGAGTCAAATAAGGTAGTGGCAAAATGATTGTTCAAAATAAACGTACCCGTCACAAAAATGTTTCGGATCCATAGCGAGCTTCCTCTACTCCAACTATGAAGCCCTACCCCTAGCCTGGGTTCCCTTGTTCTATGACACTGACTCCCCGTATTAGCAGCAACTTGGTTAGGACGATTTTCTTCCAGTGCCTTAGTGCCCTAATTCAATCTAGGACAAGTCTGACAAACAGACATGGTCAGGATACTATCACAACTCATAACATGCCCTAAACTGTTGGGTTTCTAGCATTGACATAGATTTTTTTTCCACATTCCTCGCATGCCTCACAATCCTTTGCTAAATGACCCGGGCAGTTACAGTTTAAAGCATGTACGACAAGGCCTTTTGGGTGCATGGTAGGAGTTGCTAGTGGTACACTTGGGCCAAGTACCCGTATTCTCTCTTCTTACAAGGTTTGCGGTAGTAGTAAAAGCATTCCTATTCCTAGTCCTTTTATCATCCCTACCATTCTTATCCTTGCTAGGTTCTCCCACATTTCCTGTTTTCTTAACCTTCTTAATTGATCCATTTCTAACAGCCCCATCGGTCAGTGCACCAGAAATTCTCTGCACAACCCTTCTTATAGTCATTGGCTTCCGTTGCTGCCCACCATCCACACGGATACTGTGGAGCAAGGCCAAAACATAACCTCTCAATCATCCTACTTTCTGGAGTTACCAAATGTGGAACTAACCTAGCCAACTCATGAAACCTATCAGTATATGCAGCATGGCCAGCCCCGACCATGGCGTGATTCCACAACTCAGATTCCAACTTTTGCATCTCATGACTAGGACAAAACTCTTCTATCATCATAAATTTAAAGTCATTCCATGACATACTAACAACAACTTCTCGGCTTATCGTGCAGATCTGAGAGTTCCACCACGTTAAAGCCTTACCCACAAATGAACCAGCAGTGTATTTTACTTTTTGGTCAACACTACAACCACTCATATCATGCACAGACTCCATTTTCTTAATCCAACAAGTAAGAACTACAGCACCTCCCTTACCATCATATTCCTTAGGGTTACAAGCTAAGAACTCCTTATATTAACAACCTACCCGGTTACCATTAACTATCACATTCCTAACGTTCTCCTGAACTTTTCTCATAACCCATTACCATTTCGGATTCCCAACATTTCCTTTGTTACCAACCATAGCTAACAGGGCGAGTAAGAGGTTTCTGCAATTGTTGGGCAATGATCGTCGAGAAGTCGGGTGCTCCTCGCCATTAACCTCCCTCTACATTCCCATTGACTCCCTCTAACACCCTCCATTAGCCTCCTATTCCTAGGTCATTCCTTGACCATTCAAATCATCAACACGCTCATCATTACCTTCCCTAGGTCTTCTACCCCTCCCACCTCTACCAACCCATACACCAGTTCCCCTTCCTAATGATTTGGCAGCAAGCTGGCCAACACTTTGGGTCCTCATCCTTGGAGGCATTATCTATATAAGGGAGAACATGGGCAATGTTAGGTAGGCAAGAAGACTCACATATATATAGAATTAAAATCCCTTTTTTAGTAAACAAAAAAATAAAAAAAATATACAGATATACACCATAATACCACCCAACCTCTACGGTGTCAACATTGATTTGTGTGAACAACATTACTAAGTATGAGTGAGTTGTGATACGCTTATAACTACGTTGGCCACCATACTTATATTCGCATCCTTTCCCCGTCATATTCAATATTGAGCTCACACATTTCAATGACTGACATAACTAAAGCACCACGCCGAACAACGCGAAAGCGAAACAAAAGCGAAACACAAACCGCACACATATATCCTATACGCTACTAAAACGACGATCTTAGGTTATAGTCTAGGCCAATCCACCTAGTTCTCTATAACCTTAGGCTCTGATACCAATCTATCACACCCTGACAATGGCGGAAACTCAGGAGCGCAACATAATGATCAATCATAACACAATATACAATATAGAGAAAACTACAATGCATAAACTTCAAGTGTTACGAAGACCATCAACCTCAAACAAACCTCGAGTGATGTCCCAAAATCATAACCAAATCCAAAATCTCTTACAATAAAAAAAACCAGATAGTCCCACACAGGGGTCCAAAATCCAAACTCAAACCAAAACTTCCAAATACTAAAGCCAAATAAAATAAACAAGCAAGACTTCACATGAAAATCCATTCGGGATACTTCTAAGTCTGCTATCACATATCACCAATTTATTCCTCTTTCACTTCACCTGAAAATGATACTTAAAAATTTCAACAATAATGTTGGTGAGCTCCTAGGTTTGACCTTAAACCCAAAAGCTGTGCTAATATTTTAGACAGTGGACAATAATGCTCTATGATAGTGAATATATATGTAAACAATCCCTGACATAGCATCCCCTCTAGTCAATCACCATATGTTACTTACACACCTAAAGGGCCTACCAGCTGGAGCACTAAATTAGGGCAGGACCACACACAAACTAGTAGCGTACCCTCCGGCACTAATAAACAAAAAAAATTGGGTAGGGGCGTACCCATCCGATCCAAACAATCATGCAACACATAATATTCGCATAACAATCATAAGCACATAACTTGTCCCAAAATCAAAACCACATTTCGCACATATCAATTTAAAACATTTCAAAACACATTTGAGTATTATTTTCCCCTAACAGAAAAGACCTATTCTCTCTCTCAACCGATGATCACTAATTTACTCACCATGGCTATTCTTGAATCATGCCCTAAGCACATTATGGTCGCTTATTTAGAGAAGTCTGAAGGGAATGCAGAGTTTCATGAAGTTATTGATTTTCTTGCGCGAAGCTCCATCTATCATGCTCTCACTGTAAGTCCCGTAGTCTCTACTACATTTGTTAAACAATTTTGGATGTCTGCTAAATCCAAAATAATCAACAATGTAAGGTACATTACTGCCAAAGTAGTGGCAAGCCTGTGTCTATCTCTGAAGCATCAATAAGAAGTGCCCTTCTTTTTGATGATGCTGATGGGATAGATTCTCTACCTAAACAGGCTATATTTGATGCTATAGACAGCTCATGGTTATGAGGGGATTTAACAGTGTTTAACATTTTTATTAAAGCTTTGTTTTTCACCCCAATGGAGGTTTTCTATTCATACAAATGAATCAGTTGTATTAGCACAAAAAGCACACTCTTGGGTCAATTCCTGTTAACATTGCCACTTTGCATCCTAGCTGTCATTTGCTTAACATCTAATCCGAAATATAATTTTTTGATGGGGTTTTTTATGCATAGGACCTTTAGATGCAATAGAAGAATTTTTATGTATCCACGTTTTATTTCAATCTTTTTTTGAATAAATAGCTAGTGAATGTACCAGTAACCTTTTAATCATTTTCCGTAAATCGCTTTAACAGTAAAGTTTTCTCCTTTATGGTTAAAAAGGGTAAACATTTTTCGGGGAAAGTCACACCTTTATTTGCTTCTATGTTGGTACAATCAACTGAGGATGAGGGTGCTACTTCAGAAAGACCATCTGAACCATAACCTACACCCTCTCCTCCTCACCCAAGTGAAGCAAATGTTGAGCCTCAATCTGACCAATCACCTAGACCTTCACATACTCCACATATTCCTGATTCTATTCCAGAGGTTTCTGGTGGGAATCAAGGAGGTCAGTCATCCAGGTCATAGAGTCCCTTCTGGACAAAGGGAGGGCATGACACTCCGAAAGTTCCTATGATGTTTTGTATCTCTTTATGTATACAAGTTTAACAATATCATGCCAGGAGATTAAAAACTTGAAGGCAAGAAAAGAAGCTCAGAAGCAAGCCAAACCTGTTTATTTACACACCACACAATAGAGCTTGGAGGAAAAGTGACATCATTGGAAGTCCAAAATGTTGGCAGGAAAGAAATCCTTGAAGTAGAAAACTGGATGCAAAAAGGAGTCTTTAATCCAAACTGGGAGGAAGTCTGCAACAGCTGAAAACCTTCAGTCCATAAAGATCCGTTGTTTGATGAGCTTAATGATGATGAAATTGATAATATAGACACTGAGGATGCTTAAGATGTGGGGAGGTCAAGAGATGTAGTGAATGAAGAGAAGGAGAATGCTGATGCTGAAGTCAGTACTAAAGATGTACTTAGTACTGCTCAACAAAAGGTTAGTACAAGGACAATGAAAGAGTTAGTACTGACTGATACCAAAATAAGTACTGACGGATCCAAAGTTAGTCCACATCACAAGAAAAAGTATATACTAAAGAGGACAATGACGGTACTAGATGATCAAACTGAAGGAAGAAGGGCTACCAAACTACTCAAACGAACTACTTCTACAATGTTTTAGATGATGAAACATTTCTCGGGTTCTTCCACCATTAGCCAAAGCCCAAAAGCTGTTTCAAGAGAAAAGGAGAAGAGTAAGAGTTTCAAGATGTTGAAGAGACTGAGAGACCTATGCATACTTCACACCAGAGTCATTATTGACATAAAAGGCCTCTCCAAAGATTGATCCCAAAGATAAAGGAAAGAAGAAAATTAAGAGGAGGAAGATGAGTCTAAAAAAAAACTGAAATTTGAGGGGTATTCCTGAAGCCGAAAAGAAGTTTAACAACTTCTAGTGATAAGAGATGGCTAGAAAAAGTTGCACAGAGGAATTGAAACATAATAAGAAAGAAAAGATTAGCTGAAGAAAGAAGAAGCTACAAATGATGCTCTCATAAAAAATTATGATGATATAAAGGAAAGAATTGAGGCTGATAGGCTTCTAGCTAAAAGTCTTCAAGAAGAAGAAAGAGAGCATTCACAAGTAGAAGAAAGAGCAAAATTCCGTCGTGACACAATTGACTGCTTCAAAGAAGATATCTTGCTCAACAAAGATCAGAAGCTATATAGGAAATAAACCACCTACAAAGAATCATTTAAAGAACTCAAATGATGGACCTACTTGAAAGCATGTAGGAAATTTCCAGCACTCATCATTTGAAAACCAAGAAGTATGGAAAAGATAAAATGGTCCGATGAAGATAACATTGCAATTGTTCTGGCTGAACGATGAAATGAAATGATAATAAAAGATGAATGAAAAAGGAATTGATAATTCTCCATGAGAATAACGTGTCAAGGAGGAGAGTAAATAAGAAGAAGGTACGAAAGGAAAAGGTGAAAGGAAGGTGATCTCTTAACAAAATGGGAAGTGCCTTTTTAGGAAAAAAAACGCAAGAAAACAGTCAAGGTGTGGAGTTGGTCAGAGAGTGACACTTTAGTGTGATGAACATAAGAAGAATATGGGCCCTTTAAGCTGATATTTACATGTGAGATGGAATAATACTTAAGATAGATAGTGAGGATAAATGGAAGAATGAAATCTATCATTGTGACTCAGAGTTCGGACAAGGCTATCATTCGACCAAGAATGTGCAGATTATCCTAGGCCTGTATCATACAAGCAATGGGAATATCAGGGCATTCAACATCCTCATGGAGTACTTCATAATTTTAGATAGGCAATAATTATTCACTTGATGAATTGATGATGGAACGTACTCAGAAATTAACGACAGTGTAAAGGATTTGAGTTGATGCGTTGAGGGAGATTTGAAGATTATTATGGCAATCCTTAACTAAAGAAAATGATCAAATGATATCAAGAGTATTAACAAGATTGGAAGATTATCACTTAAAAGATTTGTATGAAGTTAGTGGAGTTTTCAATTTTGAGCTTGTAAGATGGGAATGTTATTCAGATTTAGTTGAAAGAAGTTATCCTCTATCAAAAGATTTATTGCAAAGGATGCTTGATCTTGGTTTGGAAGTTGAAAGAGAAAGTTCTGTTGCTCTTGATTTGATAAGATTTATTAAGCAACAGATAGATGAAGAATGATGTTGTGAATGGAATTGAGAAGGGTTTGAGTGTTGGCTAACCACCACACAACAAATGGTCATCAGTTCACCATGCTTAACAGGCATAAGAACTGGCTAGTCCATAAGCAAACGGCTTGTGGTAAAGACTTCTCAAATCCGTTTATGGTTGACAATTTACCAAAAATTGTAGGGTTTTCAACTCACCTTGCTTCATGGTGAAGAGTTGGCTAGTCCAAGATCAAACAGTTCTTGGTAAAGACTACTCAAATCTGTTGATAGCTGATAGTTTGCTAAAAACTATATGGTTTATCAATGCACCATGTTATGGCAATGAAGCATTGGCTAGTCCAAAAGCAAACGGTATTTGGTAAAGACAAATCAATTCCGTTGATGGTTGACAGTTTACCAAAAACTATATGGTAATTAACTCACCATATTTTTGAAATAAAGAGTTAACTATCCCAGAGCAAACGGCTACTGGTAAAGGAACATCAAATCCGTTTATGGCTAGTAGTTTGCCAAAAACTACAAAGCCAACTTAGTTGAATTGTTGCTGAAAAGATGTTGTTGGGTTGCTGAGAACACAAAGTTGCTGCTGAAGATGGATAGTGTTTAAAGATCAAGATATGTTAAAATGTTTGGATACATCCTCTATAAATTTAAGAAGATAAACCCGAAGAAACATGAAGTTAAAAGAGTTCAACATTCATGTTTAAGGGAGGATTGTTGGGAATTATGTTTTCCTAACTTAGTACCGTTAGTAATAATAGTTAGTATCGATAGTTATAATTAGTACTGACAGTACAAAGTGTTAAGTACTGATCAGTTAGTTAGTACCGTTAGTAGAAATTAGTTAGTACAGTTTAAGAGATATGTACGAGATATTCTAGGAAAAGATATGTATTATCTTTTACGCGTTTTGTAAGCCTGTTAGGGTTTATCCTTGGTTTATAAAAGAATCCCTAATGGCATAGTTAGACACACGAGTTCAATACATCTCATATAATCATATCTCATAGTTAGTAATCTGTAATCACTCAAAGCAGATTAATAGAAATCATTATTTAGTTTTTCATTGTTCTTCTTAGTACTTGTGTTAAGATTCCGCATTAGCACATAGTATTAATAGTCAGTGTTTCTATATATTCAAATTGTATTTATACAAGTTGGCTATCACCCTTAGTAGGCTGCAAAGATCTATTCAGTTAGGGACTCCCAATTTCCAATTTTAGATGACCCTATGACCCTTGTTACCCAAAATAGTCCCGAAATCAATCTGGCAGAAATTTATGAAAAGTTGACACGAATTTACCCTACTTAGACATCTTGAAAAATTATTAAAAAATTTAGGGAAGTAGCTAATATCATGTATGTTTACCAGTTCGAAAATTAGCCCTTAACTCCTTATGGTTTTCGAATTAAAAATCAAATACTACAAGTGAAATTTTTGGATTTGATTTCCAGAATTGACACTTAATCTTGTAAAATCTAAAAATCGACCTTCCCGGCCTCCAATTGATATGAGGCTGGGTTTTCTAGAAACTGGATTCATTTAACTTCACTTTAGGCTCAAGAATCAACTTAAAATCAATTTTTATGAGTGAGATATGACCCGAAGAACATGACCCAAAATTCTGTCCCAAATTTTAATCAAGAAAACCCCAATTAATTCATATCCTAGGGTTTCAAAACTTGTAATCTTTCATTTATAACATATTTAATGTTTGATTAGGGTTCATAATAGGTTATCAACCATATCCCAAAAGTTTTATCCATAGAAAAACTTTAACATATATGTTCCTAAAATTAATCCTTTTGAAAATCGTGATTTTATGTAAAAACTTAGTTTAAGAACATGGTGACCATAACAAGAACACAAAATATGAGATGATTACCAATGGAGGATGGAGAGGATGAGATGAATACAATCACACAGCAAGGATTACACCAAAAGAGTGGGAAAATAATATACCAATTCACCAAGGCTAGGAAAAACACTAAGAATCACCTATTCTTCTTTCTTGCTCGGACCTTCAATGGAGGATTACACACAAATTGGAAGAGAGAATAATGGTGGAGAATATGGGAGAGAGGGAGGCTAGTTATATAGTGGAGAGGAGAGGGGATGAGGACAAATTTAATGTGTTGCAAAATATAGAGCTAGTTTCCATCTTTTTCACTCTTTTCCTCTTTTAATTCAAGCTTCAAAATTTAAAAGATTTTTATGTGTATTAGTCATACATGGCCGACCAATATGGGTCAAAAAGAGGGGCAAAATATTTTTATTACCTTTTTAAAAACATTACACAAAATCTTTCCTAAACCTTTAATACTTATCCCTTAAAGATATGTTTCGCCTAAAAAGGAAGTAAATCATCAAATTAATCAAAATTTCAAAATAATTATATATTTTTTTTAGAAAATCCAGCCCCCATATATATATAGGTTATATATTTTTTATTAATTACTTTAGGTTATATTTTCATTATTTCCAAAATCCATGACTTAAGGTTTTTATTTCCAAATTCTTTTATTTAACTTAGGTTATATTTCAAAATAAATCGAAATGAAATGGAATTCAAAGTTTGGGTTTTACAACTCTTCCCCTCTAAAAGAAAATTTCGTCCTAGAAATTGAAAACAAAATTTATGGGTTTTAAAACTCTTCCCCTCTAAAAGAAAATTTCGTCCTCTAAATTTGAAGTAGGGAGATTAAACGAAACGCATACAAAATCACATGAATCTGATCTAACGGACACATAATCACAGGAAGCGAGTGATAATTGAAACCTCTCAGAAGCGATACATGAAACACATCATGCACATAAAACCATTGCGAAGGTAACGCCAAACGATAAGAAACTTTACCAACACAATCTAAAATTTCAAATGGATCGATAAATCGCGGACTCTAATTCAAACTAACACATTGGACACCTTAAGGTGGAGATACCTTACGAATAATTGCAATAGATAGGGAGCAACGAAAGAAAGACCACATAATACGTTGCACCGATACCGAATAAAATAAAAAACATCACGATCATACAGATAAAGAATTTCCTGAAACGTTACCTGAAGAGTTAGCCGCCTGATCCTTGGTTGAAGAAAATCCTTAGTCAACGAATGAAACAGCAAAGACAATTTAGAGTTAAGATCAAAATGCGAAAGGAAGCGATAATAACAAAATACGAAAGGAATATCAAAATACGAACGAAAGCCTAATGTCTACCCAATCCTCACAGGTCATAACCTAGGTCTACAGGGCGCAACCTGGCAGCTCTGATACCACAATTGTAACACCCCGCTCTGATAGAGAGACAAAGGGTTACGTTATGGGGTCACATCAGAACATATATAACGCAAGCGAAAGACTTTATTTAAATAAATCATTGAGCCAAAACAAAATATCTTTCCAAAAGTATAAAAGCCCAAACATAAAAGGTCTAAATGAAATATCTTCAAATAATAAGGATCTTCAAAACATTATTCAAACAATAAGGGTTCTCTAGGGTAGGTCTTCTAACTCTTCCTACACACATCTCTCAATTCCCAGCTTCCCGCTTAATACCTACCGCGGGAAAAGCAAACCCGGATGAGCTAACGCTCAGTGAACAGATATAATATATAACAAAAGAAAATGAAACAAACGGATAACGAACGAATCATGAGAACCTGCCAAACAACTATCATACGAATATAGTGCAATGAATAGGAATCTAGAATAATCAAAGGAATGAGATTACAAAACAAACACAGGAATGCCCACGAGCTCAAACAAAAGTCTCAAGCATGCCACATGTTAAGACATACATCGTATCATATCATATCATATCAAATTGTACATGGGAGCTGGAGACTCCAGATGTACCCAAATGTGAAATAGGGTGTATTGCACACACTCGCCATTCACCTAAACAAAACAGAACAAAACAGAATACCTAGGATGCATCCATATGCTCCCTGCAAAACAAATTCATATCCAGATACACAAGCACTAATGGCGAGTGTACAATCATATCAAATCAAATCATATCCACTGCACAAACAAAAGGGAACGCCGTGGACCAATCACACTGCCATAGATAGTGTCATGCCATCGGTGCATCAATGACATGGCCATGGTACCTCCATGGCTAGTTACAAATAGCTCGGGCAAAGGGATAAGGCAAAAGATAAGAATGATCAAAATACTAATAACCGAATCAAGATAACGGATCTGACATCATATTCAAACAAGGATCAACAGAATCATAATTGCGAATATCGAATCAAACGGAATATTAATGAATATCAAATGAGTCATGAGAACGGATAGAAAAATCGAACGGAATATCAAACAAATATCAACTGAGTCAAATAGCTAAGAAAATGAAGGATCAATTCAAAAGGTGTCCTTACTAAAAGGACGGTATATCTGTATGAATAACGGAACGAACGAACAACCGGTATATCATAATAATAGTAAAGGAATATATGTACCTTAGCGAATGCACAACGAAAAGAGAAACACAAATGAAAGGAATTCACAAAATCGCTACCGGATCTACAAAACCATGATTACATATATTACTTAACTTATTTTAAAGATTACTACTCAAATTTACCAAAAATAAGGGGTTTGACTTTACTTATTTAGGGTTTCTAAAATTCTAAATTTTACTACTTATTTTAGGTAAGTTTCCTTACCTAAAAACCCAACCAAATCACTCTCTAAAACTAGACCAAAAATCACAGGTGTTCCTTAACATGTTTAACGTGTCCACAATCAAGGGTTTTATTTATTTCCAATTTTAGATGACCCTATGGCCCTTGTTACCCAAAACAGTCCCGAAATCAGTCTAGCAGAAACTTATGAAAAGTTGACACGAATTTACCCTACTTAGACATCTTGAAAAGTTATAAAATAATTCAAGGAAGTAGCTAATATCATGTATTTTTACCAGTTCGAAATTTAGCCTTTAATCCCTTATGGTTTTCGAATTAAAAATCAAATACTACATGTCAAATTTTCGGATTTGATTTCCAGAATTGACACTTAATCTTGTAAAATCTAAAAATCGGCCTTCTCGACCTCCAATTGACATGAGGCTGGATTTTTCAGAAACTAGATTCATTGAACTTCACTTTAGGCTCAAGAATCATCTTAAAATCAATTTTTATGAGTGAGATATGACCCGATGAACATGACCCAAAATTCTGCCATGAATTTTAATCAAGAAAACCCCAATTAATTCATATCCTAGGGTTTCAAAACTTGTAATCTTTCATTTATAACATATTTAATATTTGATTAGGGTTAATAATAGGTTATCAACCATATCCCAAAAGATTTATCCATAGAAAAACTTTAACATATATGTTCCTAAAATTAATCCTTTTGAAAATCATGATTTTATGTGAAAACTTAGTTTAAGAACATGGTGACCATAACAAGAACACAAAAGATGAGATGATTACCAATGGAGGATGAAAAGGATGAGATGAACACAATCACACAGCAAGGATTACACAAAAAGAGTGGAAAGATAATATACCAATTCACCAAGGCTAGGAAAAACACTAAGAATCACATATTCTTCTTTCTTGCTCGGACCTTCAATGAAGGATTACACACAAATTAGAAGAGAAAATTTTGACAATGGTGGAGAATATGGGAGAGAGGGAGGCCGGTTATATAGTGGAGAGGAGAGGGGATGAGGACAAATTTAATGTGTTGTAAAATATAGAGCTAGTTTTTATCTTTTTCACACTCTTTTCCTCTTTTAATTCAAGCTTCAAAATTTAAAAGATTTTTGTGTGTATTAGTCATACATGGCCGACTAATATGGGTCAAAAAGGGGGGCAAAATAATTTTATTACCTTTTTAAAAACATTACACAAAATCTTTTCTAAACCTTTAATATTTATCCCCTAAAGATAGGTTTCAATTTTATTTTTGAGAATTAGGGTTTCGATTTCTAATCGATTTCTTGGTTCTAAGTAATTACCATTCATCTGATTTAGTGAGATCTAGGGTTT